>CP045894.1:3320639-3350394 GCA_013387185.1 Caligus rogercresseyi
TTTGAGCAGTTTGAGTCCACCATCGGGTTCAAGCTTGCCATCACCGGGCAGCCAAGCGGCTATGGAAGATCTGTGCGGAGCATCATGGATTCTTCCGCCTCCTCTCACCCGAGCACAAGGAAAAGTTCGTTTCCCACGCTTTGGATCCAAGTTCCGCTACTCGGGACGAACACAACATCAGGCCGCCAATAGCCTCAAACATGACCGGGAGCGAAAGGCATCCCGCGTTCAGGAAGATCCGCTCCCACAAGGAAGAATCTCTGCCATCGGCGAAAACAAGCCGCTCGCCTCTCATTCACTCAACGCGATTGCCAGCGAGAGCGGGGGGAAGCGAGTTCAAGCGGCACACGCTTCGAGGGGACGAGTCCAAACCCTCAGAGCGCCTCATTCATAACAACTCGGATCTCATGATGGACGCCTTGAATCAAAGCTACGGAGGGGATGCCACAGAGAAGCTCGAATCCGAAATGGCACCTCCCTACGACATCCTTGGACATCAAGGACCCCCCATTCAAAACTGCCTTCCAATCTCAACAACGTCATTAGCCTGGATCACCCAAGTTCATACTTAGCAGCAGCAGCAGCGAGAGCCATCTCTTGAGCGAGAGGCACCCCCTCAAAGCTCAAGCGAGCTCACTACCGTCGTCAAGGAGTTCACTACACCCTACGAAACCAATGTGGACGATCAAATCAGTCGACCGCTTCAAACCTCCCTCAATCTGGGGGGAAAAGGCTCTTTCCATGCTGTATCTGCTGCCGTAGGAGAATTTAGAAGAAGAAAACGGTCGAAAGACCTCTTTCATGTCGAAATCCATGGTGTCTGGTTCCAAATATGACAATCGGACCTCCCTCTCTCAAGAAAAAGTTCTGCACACGACAACAACCCCTGCTGGAGGTGGGGAAGGAGACTCTAAAACTAGGAACAACGCGTCGACGATAGCTGAATTCCTTCCTTCCTCAGTGGAATCCGACTCCTCGACAGGGCAAGTCGTCTCATCTCAAACCATTACAAGCAAGTCCCGGACCGTGGAGACCACAACTTACTCTCTTGAGAAGGATGGGGACGTGGAGACTCGGGTGGAGCAAAAGGTCACGATCCAGTCGGACGGGGACCCATAGATCATGACGAGGCCCTTGCTCAGGCCATACAAGAGGCCACGCAAATGAATCCAGATATGACCGTTGAGAAAATTGAGATTCATCAAACGTCTCAAGCTTCGGATGCGCTATGAAAAAACTTCATTTCTGGTTTTTATTCTCCTTACTTGTAACTTGTATTCCTAATTTCATTTCAAAATATTATATAGCACTATTCCACATATATATTCAGCGATTGCATATTCCAATTCAAGTGATGGTGAGGACCCTTCCATTGACCCTTGTAAAAGCCAACTTTTTCCTTCTTATTCCATGTCCTTCATTTTATCGTCTTTTTTTGCTCAACTTTAATTTACTTTCAAAGAGTGAGGCATAAAAATGCTGTCATAGTTATATTATTTTCAAAGACAGTCTTAAAAAAAATTGGGGGGGGGGGGAATATGGTTTAACAAAGATATATCTTAAAATGTGTGCCCCACTTTTTTATTAACACTTAATGTGTAGCTTCGTCTATGATTAAATATAACATATATGCAGTCATCTGAGCTAATGTCCATTAATTAAAAAGCATTCAACCTTTAAAAAAATTTAATATTATTTCCCTTCAGAAAGTCTTGTAACAAGTTATGACATAAGAATTAATTAGGGTTGATAGGCTTTTATAGGGTTCATGTAGGTATTATGTGACCTCTCTACTTTATTATTTTTTTCTCTTCTATTGCTTATAAATCAGTTTTTAAAAAAAAATAAACACTCAGAAGGGAACTCATCCCCTAGTTTTTTATATATTCTCAACAAAGCTTGTAACTAAGTAATAGTTATTTTAGGATGGCTAATATACCATCTTTGTACACATCTTTTTTTATAATATAATTCTGGAGGAATTTGTCCGTCCATCCCTTAGCATCCAATCGGAGTCTCTCTTCTACTGCCTCAACATGCAAGCGACCGGCAGCTATATCACACCACGTCTTTTATTACATAGCTCCACCACTATTACATCATGATGTCTGTTCCTTGTGGAACGCATTTTATGTTAATACTCAATGTTTATAAACGTTTGGCTGCACATATTCTTCCCTTAACATTATTGTTATTATTTGATTCTTTAAAAAAAAGTATGCTTATTTTATTATTACTTTCATTGCGAGATGTTTTAAATACTACTAATAATAATGTGTTGTATATCATCCTTGTTTCTCATTTCCACTATGTAAACGACCCTGGAATAAATAGTAACTTCTCTTTCATGTATGTCTAATATATTTTATTGCGAAGGGGGAGGGTGAATTAATACATGGGAAAAGGGAACACAAATATTTCCGGTTTGCAGTTGAGTGTGATGAATTCTAACAAAAAAATTGATCAAATCCTCCTTTGAAACAAAGAATTTTAATGCATAGGCTTTTACTTTCTATTTGAATTATTTATTGTATGTCGTCATCAGGGCTGAAGGAATCTGACAATCAACTTGCTGGGCATAAATGACATTTTAACGCAAATAGGGTATTTTTTCCCGTAAACAGGACTAGCCCCCCGACAATCCCCCCTGGACTAGCACCCCCCGTGCCAATCACCCCCCGGACATTTACCCCCGTTAGTATATTTTCTTATCTCTTAGAGTCCACTTATTAAGTTGACTATGTTTCCAGCTATTAACAAAGGTGACGTCACTGGTTAACCACTTTCTTGATCTCCTTTTCCGCTGCTTGCGAAGACTAATGGGGACTTGGATATCTTTAAAAAAGCCACAGGAACACGTTTTTTGGGTGTGAAGAAATGAATATAATAGATTGAGAATAAAATTTATATGTCAACTTATTTGAGTGGATGAGTTTTTGATCATAGTCTTCGATTTAGGACAAGTGGTTCCTTGATGAAATCTTAGAAAATAGCTTAGGACCTATATGAGATAAATAAGATATCTTGAGTTGATAGGTTACAAACTGTGTAATGATTGTCTAGTTGTACATAAGTAGCCCAGATATAAGGTCTAAGACACGAAATTTGCCAATTTATTCACATTTAATTAATACATATTCCAATTTAAAGGACTGGGACTGCGTACTAACCAGTGACGTCATCTTTGTTAATAACTAGAAAAAGTTAGCTTCATAAGTGGACTTTATGATATAAGAAATATTACTACGGGGGGTAAATGCCCGGGGTTGATTGGCACGGGGGTGCTAGTCCAGGGGTGATTGTCGGGGGGTGCTAGTCCGGGGGGTTATTGTCTGGGGGTGATTGCCCTAGAACGTTTTTTTCATATTTAAAGTCTATTTCAAGAGGTTGCGACTTCTTTTCTAAGACAAAAGTATTTTTCTGGACTTATAAAAAACCAAATTTATCCAGATTATTTTATACCCGACCGGACATAAAAAGATAAAAACAGCTGTCGACTAGAATACATAGAAACTTCTTTCTTGTATCTCTCTGGCACTCTTTTATTATAGTATCAAATTAATCACAAACCTCTCCCTTTTTCAATATTAATAGGGTGTTGATTATATTAAGCAGCTTAGTTCTTCTATTCTGGAGGAGGAACTTTGATACGGAGTTTCTCTGTGTTCGAAGTTACTACTTATTCCACAGGACTCGTGGAGGAGAGGAACAACATATCCTTTTATTTTAATAACATGTTTAAAGAAATACACCAAAAGCTTTTGTTGTTTTTATTATTGCATTATAATAAACAGCTAAGTTCTTCTATTCTTCATATCAGGTTCCTCCTCAAGAATAAAAACACTATAGCTATTTATGATAACGCAAATAATAATAGCAACAGCTATTATTGAATAGAAAAAGGGAGAGATTTGTGATTATTTGATACTGTAATAAAAGAAGTGCCAGAGAGAAGAAAGGTGTCTCAATATTTTCTAACGGACAGCTGTCTTTCTATCTCAGGTTGGGTATAAATAATCCCTGGCCCAGAAATACTTTAACCAACATTTATTGAACTTCATAAAAAAACACGTCGTCACTTTTCCCCCAATATATATTTTTATAAGTGTTTCCTTTTTTGCTTATTTTTGGTCCATTTGCCCTTTCTTCCGCATATTTCTGGACATATACGACATTACTTTGTTTCAAATTCCTACATCCCTGGTTATCAGATTATATCGAGTGATATTCGGTACTACTGACGGTATATATCTGCCAGTGCCTTAGAGTAGGAGAGTCTGGACGAAAGACTGATGAGTCATAACATAAAGCTGACCAAAACCAATAACAAACAAATTTCATATCATAAATTCATAGGTGTTTGGATTTAGTAGCAAATATAATGCTATTTGTATAAATCAAAGGGCTGTGGATGATTTTAATACCGACTTGACATAGAAAGAGAAAAAACTGAAAACATAGAGACATCTCTCTGGCCTCTCTTTTATTATAGTATTAAATTAATCACAAACCTCTCCCTTTTTCATAACAAAGCTGTTATTATTATTATTGCGTTACATTAAACAGCTTGAGTTATTTAACTCTAGAGGAGGAACCTTGATACGGAGTTCCCCCCTGTGTCCGGAGTCACTTATTCGACAGGATTCCTGGACGAGAGGAACTCCATCGTCTCTTGTCGGGACTGACTTGTTCTTATGGTAAGTAGTTCAATGCCTCCCTCGTCACGGAAGGCTCTCTAGGCTTCCTCTCAAAGCTTATTAATTCTCTTAGCATTTTTCTGGCCGATTTGACGACGAAAGTGAAGGAGGAAGACAGTAAGACCGCCCCTCATAATTCATCTAGAAGATAAAAGAAACAACGCATCAAAATGTATTGAATTTTTTTGTAATAAATGTAAAAAATAATAAAATAATTAGTAAAAATCTGTTAGAATATTTTTTTTACAAAGAGATCAATCCTGTCATTTTTATTACAAGTTTTGTCGTTTTTCATAATAGTTTAATTAAGGGTTTATTATTTATTAAATTTTATTTAGACAAGGAGATGGAAAAAACAATTGTATACCTACCGAGACGAAATGAAATGTATTCAGAAGATATCAAGTTTATAATTTCCTCATCATATCCAATAAATAACATTAGTAGTTGGCTATTACTTTAATATACTTTAATGTTCTTTTCCTGTATTTCAGTTCTTAAATAATAGTATAAAATACATAAGAATACTCACTTCAATTAATACAACGACAAATGAACCATCAAAATAGATTAAACAAAACAAAAATGACTCAATGATATAATATACTTGGGTATATAATAATTTTAAAATCACATTATAATGAAACATCTCGTATAATTAAGACTAAAACATACATTAATATTTAAATAGCTAATAAAATTTTAATAAATCCTTAATTATCTTAAAGTAGCTTTGAAACTTCGTTCGGAAATACTTGATTTCCCTCGAAGCGAGAGTCCTCGAGTTGAAGGTTACGGAAGTGACTTAGAGGGTGAGAGCTCCATATCTAGCGACGGCTGTTAGGATAATTCCACGGTGATCCTCGGGACTTCAACCCTCAATCGAAGTTAGTGTGCTAGCTATTCTTGCCTTAGCATTTAAAACCGCAACATCAATTACTTATAAGCGTTTAAACGATTGTTTTCCGTTTGGAAAGTCCAAAGAGTATCAAAGTTTTATTTACGCCTTCATTAGCCTTATCCATTCCCTTAATGTTAATTACAATTAAGATTTTTTAATAGATACAAATGGGAAATATACAAATTCATGTTTTTATTGGTTTGAAGACGTTTCTAAGAAGTTTTTGACTCTAATATCTCATCATGGAACTTTTTAAGACAAAAAAAAAAATTTAAGTATTTTTTCTTCCTTCCATAACTTGAACTTTTTGTGTTACTATTCTTTAACAAAAAATTATAACTTTAAGTTTCGGTATGTATCTCTCTCTCTGTATATATATATATATATAATAAATGTTACATATGTTTGATATTTCCAAAATCATCATTTTTTCTCTAAAATGCAGGGATATGAATGTTATATATCAAAAATATAAATTCAACACCTCATATTTATAGTCCGACGCTCACATCAACAATAAATTATCTTGACACAAATACTATAATGAATTAACTTTTCCGCTTGAATCCCGATCGGTGGAGAATACTGTTCAGCAATCAAATCCAGCATTTTGTTAAAAATGTCTGAATTGGATAACAGTTTTCTAACACAAAATTGATCAAGATAGGTTTGGAAAAGGTCCCTCGAAGTATTCATGACATCTATTTGCCTCATAAACCTTTTTACTTGGGACCAAAGACACTCAATATTTTGAGTATGGGCACCTGTAAGAGGGTCGACAAAATTACGCTGATGAATCACCGTTAGGTGATTATAACCCATGTCAGATATCCGTCGGTAGGTAGCAAACCCATCAGATATAATCGTGGATCCCTGCGCAATTCTATCTTCAATCATTGGCAAAAGAACTCCGACGCTACGCTCCTCCACCTCTTCTAAGAAACAACCACCATCCTGGCCTCTCTCTACACATCCAAAACCCAGTGGCCATCGACTAACCTGCCCCGGTTATACTTTCGACTCCCAAACTTCGACTCGTCAATCTCCACGATCCTTCCTGGCCCCCCTAACAGAACCGGATGCTCTCGGAGATATCTTGAGCAGACAGCTCGGAAGGTCTTGTACCATTCCATGACCGTCGTTTTATTCACCCCGACTTCTTGAACTCCGTCACGGACTGGCCTTGGTCTCGACCACAGGAACAGTAAATGTAAAATCTTGGAAATGGGAAGGTGGCTTTTGGCAAATACGCTGCCAATACGAATCGAAAACTCCTTATTGCAGACTTTTTTAGGACAACGAAAAACTGTCTTCGTTTTGCGTTTAGCCTCCTTGCAGGGGGCTAAACATGCAGGACAAAGCAAGCTCCTGCAAAGTAAGCCTCGATCTCGACAGAACGCTATGGCATATTCCTCGTCGATGAATAACTTTAAGTCCATTTCGTTTCCGAGAGTACTTTATAGTTTGAGATTCAAATAAGAACAGCGTCCAAAATTGAAGACGCACAACAGTTGATTCAAAAACAGTATTAGCTTGTTTTAATATTCGCATTTACTCGTAATCCAGATAATATCTCACCAACGAATTTTGAAAGTAAAAGTTTTACAAGGTCATTCATTTATATTATCAAAATATGAAATTGTGAAATAATATGAATCAGTCATAAGCTTAATTTTTAGTGATAATTTTTTTCGGGTGAAAAATAACAATTTGGCAATTGGTAGTTTCTAATCAGCAAATATTTAATAAAAAATAATGCACCAGTTTTTTGCTTTATGCAAATCAGGGCAAGACAGCATTATGAATTGACCTTGCAACGCCGTTATATAAAACATCTCATTTACATATATTTACGCCCTTAATAAGGTGAAAGAAATGCCTATATAAGGGATTGATATTATTATAATAGAATAAACTAAAATGTTTCGAAAAATTATATATTATATATATGCCTTTTTGATGAATTTTTACATTGACAATATTTTCTTCTTATTTAGAAAACTAAAATATATTTAAAAATAGTTAATGAAAGTCTAACATTTTCTTATACAAAAAGTAAAATATCTTACTTTAATAGCCATTTACTAACCATTAAAAACAATCAGACTGAGATTTATTGGATATGGTGTGAAAATGATAACCTTCTTAAAAACCAGTATTGGAACAAAACGCTAAATGTAATGAAATAAATAATAAAGCACTGAATTATACTATTATGAAAAACGGTGAAACTTTAAAATAAAAGCCATCGTTTTTATTATTGAAAAAGTATATATCAGATTTGTAACAAAAAATAACACATTTTAATTGCACATCACAGTCCGACTCGGGTGTGCATTTTCATCCAAAGGTGTGGTGGTTTTGAATGAAAAGCCGTATCTTGATGTGAGCACAGGAGAAACCGTTGGCTACGTCCCCCATGGACTCTCAATTCGTGCTTCACAGTCCTCCTTGCCGTTTATCGCACATGCCTCCTCCTTGAGGACTGTCTTTGATGTACATTCCGTACTTCTAGATGAATTATTACTATCCTACATCACTGTCCGGCGTCCTGGATCACTCGTCGGTTGATAATTTAGTCCAGCCACGCTATGATATATGGTCAATGACGATAATTAGAGCCTCAGCTATCCTGAAAAACAAATAAATTATTTATAAGAAGATGCCTTAAGAACTAATAGTTGAATAACTTACAATCACAAGCCAATCCCGAAGAGATATTAGGGATTATCTTGTTTGTTCTATATTTTAAATGAAAAGCCGTATCTTGGTGTGAGCACAGGAGAAACGGTTGGGCGTTTTCTCGGCACTCACCATCGCTGGCTACGTCCCCTATGAACTCCCAATCCGTGCTTCACAGTCCTCCTCACTGATGATCGAACATGCCTCCTCCGTGAGGACTGTCTTTGATGTACATTCCGTACTTTTAGATGAATGATTACAATCCGACATCACTGTCCGGCGTCCTGGATCCCTCTTCGGTTGATAATTTAGTCCAGCCACTCTGATATATGTTGAATGACGATAATCAGAGCCTCAGCTATGCTGAAAAACAAATAATTATTTATTAGAATATATCATAAAGATTTATAGTGACAAGAGATCACAGAACAGCTTACAATAGGAATAAATGAGTCCCGACGAGAGATGAGGGAGTCTCCGTGAAGAGTCGTATCATGGTGTGAGCACAAGAGAAACGGGTGGGCGTCTCCTCGGCACTCACCATCTTCTAGATGAATTATGAGGGGCGGTCTTACTGTCTTCTTCTTTCACTTTCGTCGTCAAATCGGCCAGAAAAATGCTAAGAGAATTAATAAGCTTTGAGAGGAATCCTAGAGAGCCTTCCGTGACGAGGGAGGCATTGAACTACTTACCATAAGAACAAATCAGTCCCGACAAGAGACGATGGAGTTCCTCTCGTCCAGGAATCCTGTCGAATAAGTGACTCCGGACACAGGGGGGAACTCCGTATTAAGGTTCCTCCTCTAGAGTTAAATAACTCAAGCTGTTTAATGTAACGCAATATAATAATAACAGCTTTGTTATGAAAAGGGAGAGGTTTGTGATTAATTTAATACTATAAAAGAGAGGCCAGAGAGATGTCTCTATGTTTTCAGTTTTTTTCTCTTTCTATGTCAAGTTGGTATTAAAATCATCCACAGCCAATCAAAGGGGATATATTTAATGTAAAAAGATGGCTATTGAGTTGAATTTGCTATGAATTGCATTATTTTTATGATTTTGCAACTATTTTGAGCAAAAATAAGATTTATATGTTGAATAACAATACTATTGCATTTATAACTCTATTCGTACCTGTGGAACTTTGCTACCTAACATATCCGAACATGCTGAAAATCATGAATAAGATAGAAGCATGCTTTGTTTTTTCTCCCTCTCTCAAAATAAGAGTTTTTTCATAGTTAAATATAAAAAATCTTTCATGTGTAGATATTTTATTTTCATATTATCATCGTAAACTGATAATAGAGATAGAAAGATTTGTTAATATTGGACACAAAAACTCATTCCTCTAAAGAATCCAAAAAGCCCTCTATGTCTTTATATCTCTTTGGCTCCAGTGGACAGCTTATAGTATTATAGAGCAGATACATAGAGATACATTCATATATCAAATGCTATGCATTGAACACTAGAGCAGTGGTTCCCAAAGTGGGGGCGCGCCCCCTAAGGGGGGCGCAGTGCAATTGCAGGGGGGGGGGGGGCGCGGGAAAAACGAATGAATGAAAATATAAATACCGTAGACTAATAACACTGCTCGAAATGGACAAAAACAAAAAAAAGGTTGAGGTTTGTATTAATTACAATGTGTGAAATAAACTGCAATGGACTATGTGAACAAAATGTGTGTATATCCTTTTTTTTTTGGGGGGGGGGAGGGCGCAAAAATTACTTATGTACCAAAGGGGGGCCCAGCAAAAAGTTTGGGAACCACTGCACTAGAGTACCTGAAAGCACATTTAATATCGGACAACGTATAACAAAAGATATTTCAGGACATTTTTTTGCTATTGCCATCCAATTCATCCAAAATCCAAGTGCTTACAATATTTGTATAAGATGAATATGTTTCAAACTTCAAATAATCTCTAATAAATAATAACAGTTTATGTACTTATTGGTCTTTTGTACGATATTAAGTCATAGAGCAAATACAAAATAAATTTATCTCTTTCTTATCTACCGCACTGAATACCGATCGGTACTGTAGATATATAATAAAATCTACAGAATACCGATACCGAACGGTAGCAGTTATTTACCGAATACCGAAGTGGCGAAAGATTTTTCTACCAAATCCCAGCTTTGTTTGAGTTCGTAAATTGATCTACTTCAGTCCCTTATATAAAACGGATGCAGTCATTTGAATATCCTTTATAATTTTAAATTTTATAGAATTGTACAAATTAAACGTTCTTTTTAAAAGAATGATTTAAAAGTTGCAGGAAGATATTTGTTGAGAAAAAAGTTATAAACTTAAAATATAAATGCCAATATCAAAATTTATTTATTGACTTTTGGTTGTTAACAGTATTGGTCTCCATATCCATTCTACTACTGTATCTTCTTCCTGAGTTAATGACGTCAATGAAGACTAATATTTAATATAAGCACTCATTTTTCGGCAAATTATGATATCACTTTTGTGACTCTAATGATGTACTGTAAAACTTTATCATTATTTATAAATTCGTGGTAAATATTAGATTCAATCATTAGCAATCACCTTTGCGTACTTCATAGAGTGCACATCATTAAAAAAAATACTATGAAGGACACAACTGGGGACTGCTTATACATAACACATGGCATATAATCATTTGACAGGTTTTGTTTATAGCTTTTAAAGAATAAATTCCTAGTATTCCCCCTTCTGGAGTTCACAGTTCGTATATTACAATAATATTTTATAGGTTACACCTGTATATATATACAATAATATAATTATTATTATTTAATGTATAAAAACTGTTTCAATATAGTCGTTAATCCATAGAACTGGATTGAAAAAAATATAGAAATGATGTTTACTTATATATATATATATATATATATCAGAGCTGGGATTCGGTAGAAAAATCTACCGCCGGTTCGGTATTCGGTATACCTTCTACCGATCGATATCGGTATTCGACAGATTTTATGATATATCTACAGTATCGATCGATATTTGGTACGGAAGAAAAGAAAGAGAGATAAATTTATTGATGTATCTGCTCTGTGACTTCTTCATATGCATTTAATATCCGACAATTTATAATAAAGGACAACTATGTACATAATTTGTTATAATTTATTAGATATTTTTCGAAATTTAATACATACTATTCTTATATAAATTATATACGTACTTGGATTTTGTAGGAAATGGAAGGCTATAGATTTTTTTTCATTTACTGTCTCTTATTGTCCGATATTAAATGCACTTTCAGGTACTCTAGTATTCAATGCATAGCATGTGCTTATATTGTATGTATCTTTATGTTTCTGATCTATAATACTATAAGTTGTAGTTGTTTATTTATTTTGCAAAGTTCAAGTTCTTCACACAAGGGAGCGCTTCCACTTTTACTTTATTACTTAGAAAAACAAAACGTAAATTTCATTAAAATATTTGTTCAGTTTTTTAATGAAACAATATATAATCTACTTCTATCCAAATATCAACTAACGATGACGTTGTACATATTACTATGTTTATGTTAGGCAAAGCGACAGTTGAACGATGTTCCTCTGCTATTGAAGGGAATAAGCTATCTATATCTTTATGTCTCTATGTGAATGTCACAAAGTCATACTTTCAAATATACCGTACCGATTGTTAATTGGTACGGTATTTGGTAGTTTCTACCGAATATCGTAAAATTTTGTTTCGGTTCGGTATTTGAAATCTACCGTCGCTAGTATCGAATACCAACTTACTTTCGCAGCTCTAATATATATATATATTAGACTTTTTGACGTTCGCGAAAAATTGTTGTTCGTTCGTTCGTTCGGTCACCAAAAATATTGTTCGTCGTTCATTGCTATTTTTAAATTGAATCGTTCATCGTTCGTTTGTCGTTCATCATTCTGAAAAAATGACTTTTTTTTAGAAGGAACTTTTTCCCATGAAATTAAAAAAAATTGGCGCCAAAAACGAACGACGAACGATAAGGAATTTTTCTGATCGTTCGTTGTTCGTCAAAACTTTGTAGTTAATCGTTCGTGAACGTCAACATATGAACGATAAATCAACAAGTCTGATATACATATATATATAATAAATAAATATATATATATACCGGGTGCGGGACAGAAATTACAACACTTACCTAGGATATTGTTTACACCCCTCTGTTACTGTTAAAAGGATTCGATCAGAAAAATTTAAAAATATGAAGCGTTAATATAACTCTCATTTAATTTTTTATTCTATATATCCACCCTTAACAGAAACAACAGCCTCCAGACAGGACCTGAAGGCAGATCGTATGTAATGAGCGTCCATTCCATCCCAGTGTTCATTAACGGAGGCCTTCATGGCTTCAATATTGGGTGACGTATTCTGCAGGCCCTGGGCTGCACATACGGCCAAAAGAAAAGTCCAAAGGGCTTACATCAAGGCTGCATGGAGGCTACTTTTCCTTACCCCAAAATGGGATGCTCTCCGACAAAAAATATGGGTGGATTTTGCTGTAAGGCTGGTGTTCCATCCTGTTGGAGTACCACTTCTTGGTTTGGAAATGTTGCCTGAACCCAAGTCAAAAGTTTGGTGTGCAGCTTTTCAATGTACGTGGCTGCATACAAGCAAAACCCTCGGGGAAACCAAATTAATGGCATTGTGTCCCCTGATGAAGCCACAAAGACCAGAGACATGGCTGAGGCTGGATGTTTGATGGTGGTAATTGTTTTAAGGTCTTCATCAACATTTCAAAGGCCACAAACCGGACATATCTTTTATTTCTAACCGGATCCACAGTCCAGTTGTTTTCATCACTGAAGATGATGATCTTTCCAGCTGGTGCGGAATTCAGATAATTTATCAGACCCTTGCAACGTTGGAGTTGAGTCACTTTGATTTGAGGTGTCAATAATGGTCTCTCCAATATCACTAGGGCCTTGCCACCACACTCCTTGAGAGCCCTTCTGACTGTACTCTCATCAACACTAAGGTCCTTGGCATGAGCTCTCATGCTGGTGGCTTGGATCACATCAAAAATCAATTGTGGTTTCAATTTGTACTTGTCACTACTCCCAGATTTCCTCTTGACCCCTTGGTTAATGTCCAGCTTTTGTTGAGGCGGTAAATGGTCGATCTTGCCACGTTCAGTTGCTTGCCAATCTCAGTTGGAGTCTTCTCCACGCCAAGAAACGTCGACACTTGAACTCTATGATGTCGTTCCATCTCTCTGCTTATTCTCATAGGAAAATGATATAAACATAAAAGCATAACAGAAGCACTGCTACCGAAGTTATTTAGCGGAACATTTTGTTCCACACCCCTCGTAATCTGAAATCGAATTTTGTAAGTGTTGTAATTTCCGTCCCGCACCCGGTATATATATATATATATATATATAAGTATATATACTGCTCTTGTGAAGTGAACGCAAAAATATTGTAAAAAAAATATTATTTTCAAAATTGCATCATATTTTAGTTTTTTTAATTGCATAATATGTTTGTTTATATATCAAGTATATATTCATCTATTAAGAAAATACAACAATCTAGGTTCTTATTATATGCAACAACGTAGATTGACCTAAAACACAGACACATACATATTTACAAGGTAGAACAGAAATCACATATTGACATTGTTCCTCATTCTTAATAGTCTGAAATTTGAAGTGTATCTAGTCTTTAATACACTTTCATTTTTCTTTTTCATGCGTCCCTAAATATATTGCGCCCTGGGCGGTCGCCCACATTGCCCATAGCTAAATCCACCTCTGCAAACTGTCATGATCGTTTGATATTTTAAATTGAAGTAAATTAGCAAAAAATATTGATATAGCGATTAATTTGTATAAAATAATTAGAAAAGAAAAAGCGTATTTTAATATGAAGATCGGCGTCATTTATAGATAGATACAGATTAACATCATCAATTCAGCTCCAACCGAAAGTTGCGTCATAAGAAACTAAATGATCATAGAAAAATGGATTTTGGTTTCACCCCCTTACTTTTTTCCCTTCTTGAAACTATAAAAGAACCCTAGTAGGAGCTGTTATTTAAAAAATGGATGGTGCGTCCGTACTTGTGTTAATTTATAGGCACTAAATATTATTGACGAAAATTGGCAAAAAATAACAAAGTCATAAATTGATCATAGCTAAATTTAGTAAAACTATTTTTTTCCAAAATAAGTAATAAAAAAGTTTTGCTTCATAACGAAACCTTTGAACGCAATTTGGGGGGGGGGTAAGGGGGGGTGAAACCAAAATCCATTTTTCTACGATCATTTAGTTTCTTATGACGCAACTTTCGCGGGGGGGGGGGGGGGGGTGAAATTTTGATATCTTAATATTTGGTTTCTATAATACCCCCTAATGGGCATTGCTTCATTCTTGGACAATAGGGAGAGTTTGTTCCATAGACATATAAAAAATTATAATTTTAAATAACATGTTGGGAGCATTATTTTGATTATTATTAGTCGGTTAAGGTAGTTTGCTTTTATAAGTCTTGTATATTATGTATGTTAATTCCATTTCAATTAGAGTTCTATTATTTTTACAAAACTCTAAGTCCATGCAGGATGAAGCCCACATTAGAATCTTGATTCCTTGAAAGCAGACTTTAAAAAGATAATAAAAGATATGACCTTAATTGTATATCATCTTCTATTCCTCCAAGACTCCATTTACAGCCTGGAGACAGCTGAAATGACTTTGGCAGATCCTTGGTGAGGCTGATCAAATGAGGAAAAAAACAACTCTCAGGAAGCTTTGAAATACTCTTTCTGGAAGTGGTAATAGATGGAATGAATTCCAAAATTGTTTTCTTGAATGATCTGATGTTTATTCCCATGGATTGGTGTGCAGGGGAGAAGTAGAAAGAAAATATTTGATGACTTCCGAAACGTGATTCCAGGCAGAGCTTTGTACTAATGCTGCGTACCGAGCGGCGGCCGAAACCATGATTGACCGGAGATCTTTTGCATTGATGGCTTCCCCTCCCATTAACTTTTTCGCTATGTAGGCCTTGTAATTAAGTAGCAACGCCCTGACGGTGTTTTCCACTTTACAGCGTTTCCCATATTTAGGTAAGATACGCACAAAATAATCCCTTATATCTCTTCTTAATTCTTATCGTCTAATTGGATCCCGCCAACGAATGTTTGAATAATTGGAACTAAAAGACCATCACCAAAAGTCAATATAGGTACGTTTAGGAAACTATCAAATTCTATTTGCACTCCTTACACCTCTGTGTAAAGATACTTACAACAAGAATTGAGTATGGTCCTTCAAATCCAGTGCAAAAGTACGCATCAATAACATTTCAAATATTATTTGCAGTAGGTGGGACCCAAAATAATAACACTAAGAGATAATCGAATGACATTTAAGGTGTTCCTTATGCGTATCACATTTGTGGGTGGTAAATCTGAAGCCTCGATTCTCTAGTGGGATTTAAGAGGAGCTAAAATTTGCATTAGTGGGGTTTCTTTTACTTTTATTAACTGTTGAAGGTGTATACCGAACTATTATGTCAATTGGTTTCCCAATTTATAAAGAGGTCTTTTATCTTTCTCCATTGGTGGCTTTTGGTATGTTTTCCGACAAAAAAGTCAGAATGAATACTTTTTCTTACCTATGACTCACGGCTATGAGCTCCAAAGAGTTATCTTTAACGTCTGGACGACAAACTATAAAAGCATGAATGTTTCCTAGAAGCCAAAACACTGGCTATTGATATGTTTTCAATAAAAATGTAATAAACAAAATACTTCTTCATGAGTAAAAATATACTACATGTATAAAAATATTGTTGCACTTTTCCCCCCTATTTGGTTCGATAGAATTGCATCCTACAGGATATAAATAAGCATTATAGCATTCAAATTAGTCACTCGAACATAGGATCATATCAATGAGGTAGACCAAAATGACCATTCCCTCTCGGGAGTATTCGAACCTGCGCCCCCAACATTATGAGTTGAACGCGTATTAATGCACTTTATTTGACTTATTTGTTTTTCAGTTTCAATTTTGTAATAATAATTATAATATCAGAATGATGGGATTATTAGAAATGGAAATATGATGAGTTAACATTCGAAGAAGTTTAGTAAAAGGGCGGCCAAATCACAAATAGAACTTATAGAAAATATCATATGCATATTAAAATGTTTTTATAAAGAGAAGGAGTCCAATGTAGAATATATTAAATAAATACCGATATCAATTGTTAGCTTATGGTTTCCTAAATAGCCCTTTACGGAGAAAATTTAATATTTTTCCAGCCTTTACTGTGAGTTCAAAGGTTCGTACATGACAAAATTCATCATGACATACTGAATGCGCTTTATCATTTCATTTTCAGAAGTTAACACTCGACTGCCGAGCGGATTTCAATGCTTTCTTATTCATAAGAAAATTTATGTATGTCCTTCTCTTGTAGTGACGTCAGCTAAGGTTATGGAGGAGTGTTGTGAAAGAGCCACGCTGCGACGCGCGGGTCAGTTGAAATATATACTTAAGTGAAGCGTTTTATTATTATAATGTCTAGAAAGGGGAGTCAGACAACCTCGGGACTGTCGGTAGAGACACATGAGACTGACCGTGGATCCCAAAAATTGACAAATGACTTAAAATTGAAGAGGTTCTTTCGTTTCAAGCCTTTATTGTGGGATCACTCCTCCCGATTGAAGCACTTAGTAAAAAGGATGAGAAGCTTACTGAGTTCTATCAAGTGCAACCAAGAAGATTTCCCGTTAAGGAAGCACTTGATCATCTTCAAAAAACAGTGGATAAAAGACATCTCAAAGAATCGTGGATACCCTCACTTTCATCATGGTTTTCTTCGTTTCATCAGAGAATGTGGAACCAGAGGCGCGGGAAGATATTTTGGCAGGGGGTGCTGTTGGTGGGGCGAACTTTTGAACAGGGATCTGGGGGCCCTCCCCCAGAAATGTTTTGTTATAGATGCAATTTCTTGCATTTTAATCAATTTTAGGGCATGGCAAATCCCATCTGACTCACTCTTTCAGAATCTACCAAGAGTTGGTACACACAACACAATCATTTCTGTAGCAATCAGAATCAATGGTAGCAACTCATGCACTCGCTCTTGCCAGCACTACCTACGGTACTGAAAATAGCAATTAACACAAAGCACTCGGCGGTGCTGTACATGAAAATAGTATAACCCAATGACTTGCCAATACCCCTTTGTTGCGGAAGAGTTACAGCATTGCTTTTCAGTGCAGCTGATATTGAATAAAATAAATACATTATCACAGTACTATTATTATTAATATAGACCTATTAGCCTCTATTACAATGTGGCACAGCACGCAGCCTTCCATTTTGGGGTACGGTTACTTTGATCTCCTACCTGAGCTAGAAACAAAGAGAAACCACACTTCAACACGGCCATCGTGCTAACATTCCTCACAAACCTCTCTATTATTGTACTTATTATAGAAGGATCTGGATCCGCGAGTCCCGTTGAACATATTCATGACCGAGTCAGTGCTAGGAGCGACCACATTGATGAAGGAGCTCCCAAACGTCTCGTCTCCTCCTCCGATCATTGAGGAGGAGGATGAGACGAGACGGGGCAAATATAATGACTGGAATCATGCACCCGTCCACTCCCATTCGAGAAATTTGATCCCAAGCAATGAATGAATCAATGTAAACAATAACATAATAAGAACAAGGCAGGAGCACTCTGGATGACGAATACTTTTTTCTTCTTCTTCTATAATACGTACAATAATAGAGAGGTTTGTGAGGAATGTTAGCACGATGGCCGTGTTGAAGTGTGGTTTCTCTTTGTTTCTAGCTCAGGTAGGAGATCAAAGTAACCGTACCCCATTTTGAGTGAACCAATACACCACAGGCACACTGGTTTTATTGATTGACAGTTTAAGTGCAGACAAACTCCTTTATTGGAGTCAATAGTGGTTGTAAAATAAATTAAAATATAATATCATGTTTAAAAAATGGCCTAAACAACAACAATACATTCATCAATCATTAAGGTGTATTACTTCACGGTAGTTAAAAAAACATTAAAGAAACATTCAGGTAAGCATTCAGTAAACATCATTTACTCACTCCAACGTAGATTTGCGCTCTGGAGTGCGGTGGATAAATTCTCCAATTACATCCTGAAGATTTAAATCGTCCTAGATATCTTTGTGGACGTGGAGTAGGGCCATGTGGGTCAGTCTGCACTGACTGACCTTGCTGCGGAGCCGGTTTTCAGGCGGCGCAGAGCTGAAAATGATCTTTCCGAGCATGCAGTTGACACAGGTAAACAGAGGCACAGATGGATAAACTTCTCCACTTCTGAAAAGAGGCCTCTAGTTTGGGGATGAAGCGCTGCCATGAAGCGACCCAGGTCGTTCACTGTGTGAAATGCTTGGTCCTTGGTCAAGCCACCCAGCAATTTCAGTTGCAAGGCGATAGACTCAAAATCCTGCATTGGCAGCTGAAGGGCACTGACATCATCACTGTCAGACACGAGGCCCCTGGTAGAATCTAGCAGCACCTTCTCTCTCCTTGCCGCTGTTGACATTCCTGCTTGGCCAAAACGGCGATCAAGCTCGGAATTCATTAGGTCCACCGCCTCGAAAAATTCCAGTCTCCATTTCGCCTCTGCTGCACAATCTGCTACATCCTCCACCCGAAAACGGGACGGTGTTCTGCAGACCCTGGATTCGTTAGGCCACTCTAGGCTGTGAGCAGCTGCGAATGCTTTGGCCTTCACAAATATTGTGTCCACAGCTCTATCTCCCCTCAGTGCACCTACAAGTATAATAACAAAGAATGTGTCATATATACACTATTATATATAGCTAAGGCCAGGGATGTCAAACTCAGGCCAGAATGATTTATAAATACCATATCTTAGTAGGCCTATTTATTGGTCTATATTTTGTTTGGTCATGAAAACACAAATATAATTGTAGGCTTATACAATGAAGGAATCGGATTCTTACTCATGTGCTCCTTGAGAACGAGGATGCACTCAGTGCGCCGGACACACTCGCGTTGTCACCCTGCAGACTCTTTGCCACTGTCTCGCATGGCCCAAACACCGCTTCACAGCAAAGCAGACCGTATGTTGTTCTGGCTTTCTGCGCTTGCTTCAGAAGTCCAAATATTTTTTGGCGAGTCTCGCCACGAACAGTTCTGTCCTCCTGTAGAGTGCGTAGGGTCTGGAGAAGCGGCCCGTAACCCTGTATCAGTCTGCTTATAGCCTTGGTCCTCACACACCACCTTGTGGGACACAGCGCTGCTAGGTTGGTGACAGGTTCCCCTCTGAGAACAGGCTCTGGTAGAGACTCATTCGTTTCGCAGACTCCCGGATGACAGTGGAGACGCTTTGTACAAAGTTGAAGATTTCCGCTATCAGAGAAACATCCCGCGCCACCTCTTGCAATGCCAGGTCTAACGAGTGGCTATAGCAATGGACAAACAATGAGCCAGGGCAAAGTTCTGCCAGACACGTCCGCACTCCACTTATTTTTCCGGCCAGGTTGTAACAGGGATCACATCAGCAGCAGCATCAACCTTGTCCTGACGCTCCAGTGCTTGATAATATTCTTGGTCCAATGGGTTGGGCTGTGGATTACTATTCTTCAAAAGTTTGTTTTTGGCGAGGCTTTGAAAAAAGACGACATCCTCTTCTGCGACATGTTTTTCGACTCTTTGCTTATTTTAACACAGCGGGCTCGCGGGTTTTGTTTCGAGGAATCTCATTCACGTCAGGACAAAAGAAAATCTGATTGGCCCACACAACAAATTGTATTAATTTAATTTTTTTATAAATTCGTAAAACATTTATTTTGAGTTTAAATATTTATTTATTACTAGGCCCTCCGGGCGGGTGGGTGCCTACGGCCACAGCATTTATACATGGTAACATATCTATGGATAATATATTGAGGCAAGGATTGAACCTTGCATCAAACAATGAAGTTTTTTAAGCTAGTTTAGATAATAATGGAGACGTCGTATAGAAAGTAGTTATATGATAGAGAATGATGTGAATATTTTTTATAAAAGGAGAGGGAAAATATATATTATCCAGTAAATCCTGATTAAGTTCCTCTCCTTATAACTAAAAAAATATATGTATTTATTTTTCTTTTTTTCCCCTTTCTTACTTAACAAATAACTTTATCGTCTATTTAAAAATATCTGTTTCGAAGCTCCGCTACCAGGGGGTGCTGCCGCACCTCCCGCACCCCCACTTCCCGCGCCCCTGGGTGGAACCGTCTGAATGTGCAAAGAACTGAGTGCCTCCAAAAGGGATCCTTCAAGAGAGGCTATATTCACAGAGGACTCTGAAAATCATATTTTCCTAAAAGATTTCTCTGCCTTCCTCGAAAGATGAGAAAATATTTTCTCGGGCAAGGATAAAAGAATAAACTCTTTTGCTTTGACACCTTAGACTTTGTACTCTTTACAGCACACATCCAAAGGATTATCATCCGCCTTAGCTCATCATCTCCTCAAGGAATGGAGTTTTGAATTCGTTCTTAGTGGAAAACTACAATCCGATAATATTGGACCGAGATTTGGTCGCTACAGAATGATGGCTGGAGCAAACTATTTTATCTCCATCAGGCAACTCCTTAAAGCCGAAAAGGCTCTCTGTTTGAGAGCCTTTTCTAAAATACACCAGAGTTCCAATCACATAACTGCCTGCAATTTTTGAAAGAACCAATGAATTAGAAAGTGAAAAGGACCATGCTTCAGGACAGGAAATCTGCGACGCTCTTACCCATACCGAAATCGGATTCCCAAATGAGGGTTCTGCAATTACTTCTGTTATTTTCTACATTGGGGGATTCATCGCCAGATTAGTTTCAAAAAAGTTATATTGTGCTGATTGTAAGAATTTGTTAGTTGATGAGAATTTGCTGGATATAACCAACATCCAATCTTCAAAAGACACGGATAAAGCTAGCCTCATCGAGTAAATCAATAGAGGTGGCTTAATATCTTCTTCCAATCTACTTTTCCTAACAATTTCCTACATTAACAACTTTCTGAAAGTCGTATTGGAAACCCAGGACTCCCGTGAAAAACTTTATAATGCGTCATCGTCCACTGGATTACTCAATGCAGTTACTCTAATTCAATTAAAGTCGGACGATGAGGCTTACGAATTGATCAGCATCAAATGTGAATCTGGCCATAATTTTGAAAACATGAATACTCTAATTTCATCAAAAGTATTTAATTTGAAGATGATTTTTTTTGTTAAATTAAAAAAATTATAAAATCGTCCTCAAGGCAAGCAAAAACAAGATGGCAGCGGCAGTAGAAAAATAGCAAAGTTATTCTCTCAGACATCTAATAAATATTTTTAAATTATCATTGTTATTAAATATTAGTGTCTCAGTTTTATTTCGCTTATAAAGTTTGTAATTTAATGGAGGCAGAAATACATACATTCAAATTCTTGAAGAAGAAGCATCACTTCTTTTCCGTTTTTCCTCGTCGTTCATCGTTCGTCGTTCGTCATTTTGAAAAAAAGTGACTTTTATAAAGGAAATTTTCCCTTGTCAATCTGAAAAAACTTTTTTCCGATTGACAAGGGAAAAAGACAAAAAAAACAGGCTTGTGAACGGAACGCAAAATTGAACGGCGTTCAGCTGAACGCACGTTCAATGAACGGAACGCTGAACGGAACTTTTTTTCGAACGCTGAACGTTGAACGCAAAAAAAAAGAGTTTTGCGTTCAGCGTTCAATTTTTCCAAACATTTCTTGGACTTTTTTCGGAAAAAAACGTCATCACTTTTTTGGAAATCTTTTCTAAAAAAGCGTCATCAATACGCATTACTTTTTTTGGAAATTATTTCTAAAAAAAAAGTCATCACTACGCATAACTTTTTTTGGAAATTCTTTTCTTAAAAAAATACCGTCATCACTACATATTACTTTTTTTGGGAATTCTTTTCTAAAAAAACGTCATCACTACGCATTACTTTTTTGGAAATTATTTTCTAAAAATAAAAACGTCGTCACTTTTTTAAATATTTGAACGCTGAACACTAACGGAACGCTGAACGCAAAAACATTGAACGGAACGCTATTTTTTTAACGCTGAACGGAACGCTGAACGCAAAAAAAAGCTGAACTCTCACAAGCCTGGAAAAAAGTGATGACGTTTTTTTGAAAGGTCCCATCAAAAAGGATTTAAAAAAAGTTACTACATGATCTCTTATACGAAAGACGAACGATAGGAATTTTTGGTTGTCGTTCGTCAAAATTATTGTCGTTAGTGAACGACGAACGACAAACGATTACAAATGAACAACAAATCAGATATATATATATATATATATATATATATATATATATATATATATATATATATATATATATATATATATATATATATATATATATATATATAAACAACACTACCATTTTAATAGTTGTTTTCGGACAATTTTTCTACCTTTAGAGTCCATTGTTGTACATTAAACCTAGATTCTCTTCAATGTATGGTTTTATTACAAAAAAAAAAAAACCAATGTTATAAAGGTGTATTTTTGCACAATTTAGGGGAACCCCTTCCGTTAAAACAACAGCCACAACGGAATTATGATGTATACTTAAAGAGGGAGAAAGTTCCTTGGAGAAGAAGAAGAGACCCAAGAAAGAAGAAGGTGCAATTCTTGGAACAGGTAGGATAATTCCAGGAATTAAATGAGAGAGAGGGAAAGAAAAACACTCGTGGCTCTCAGAACTGAATGTATGTGAGAGGGAAGGAGATAAATATATGAAGGTCTGTCAACGAGGATTGCTTTAAGCAATCAGCGACACATGAGCTGACTTAACTCTTGATGTGACGTCATAATGGATGCATATTAGTCTTATAAACTAAGCCTATGTAGTTGCAAGGAATAAGTATATTAAATAATGACGTCATTGACTAACAATAACCTGTATAAAAATAATAAATAGTAATATTTTAGTCTTATCAGCATTAAACAGCTATTAAGTGAATATTTATTATGCTTTAGTTAAAAATAGCAAAAGTTTTATATAAAGTCACTGAGATACTTCCGAACAAAGAAATAATTACAGTGACGTCACTGACTCAACTTATATTTATTTCTCTATTGCTTTCATTGTTTTCCGATAATAAAAATCTTTGTATTATGTTTCTTGTACTTCATTCATAGTTCCTTTAAATATGCTTTACTCATTGCCGAACCTCTCTATAGGGATCACTCACGGGAATAAAAACAGTAACCATTCGAGGCAGGAAGCAGCTATACACAGAAGACATCAGTACTATTTTTTCTTCCGGAGTGGAATTTGGGTGGTCGCAATGGACGAGTGACCGCACTAGACAGTTGGCTGTTAACACATGTTTGATTTTATATACTTTTATCTTTTCTGCATAATATATAATAAAGACTCATCATCCCATTCTATGTATAGTTCCTATCTCCTCAATGACGTCATTCGTAAATAAAAGTAAATGGAGGAAAAAAAGATTTACGCCTATTCACCTTTTCCCTAGAAGCCTAGTTGCTTGAGGGAGGCATGCCATCCTCATCATAGTAGTAGCAGCAGTCGTCGTGTTATTAAGTAAGTACACTTCATTTGATTCTTATTATTGCAATGCTGAGAGGAGAAAGAGAGAGAAGTATTGCGAGTGAATTGGCTTGGAAGAAGAGACCTACCTCTCATAGTCTTTCTTCCTCTGTAGTGTGTGTGTGAGTGTGTGTGTGTGTGTGGTGGTGAGACTCTTCTTCTTATTTGTTGTTGGATTGGAAGCGCTTGAGTTCTGCATGGAAGAAACGTAAAGTGTGCTTGTGCCCGCCTGCCTGAAATTAGGCATCTTCAGCTACTTGGAGTTGGAGTCTTGCTTTATTTCTTTGATTCCCCTTCACTTGATGTGTTGAGGAGTTTGCAGTTTGCTGTAAGTGACTGAAGGTGGACTACTTCGCCTACTATGTGCCATGCTGCTTGGACGCGACTGTAGACTACCGACTCCTCAACATAACTAACAACAAATTACTTACTTTGATTCAGAGCCAAGCGGAATCAGTTCTTTAATGATCACAATTGTGTTTGAGAGCTCTGATTCATCATAGACGCTTCATTCATCGCTATGATAGTGACTTCTTTGACATCAAGGCACCTATTTCCTGCATCTTTCCTTCTAGACGCCTCAAAGTCATGGAGAGTGCTCCACTGAATTCTTCCTCCTCCGGAGATTCCTCTTCCGCTGCCTCGAATCTCTTTACCTGTATCAAGCTCCGTAAGATGTGTGGAGGGGGTCGTAAGCGTCGCAAGGCCCTCTCCTCTTGCTCTTCCTCTTGTCGTCCTCCCGCCTCCACTCAGCCCCAAGCACCAGAGCCCATCCTCCACTCCCCTCGACTCCTCCCTCTGTGGTCCCCCCTCGAGCTCTTCCCCCCTCTTCAGACGTCCAAGTGGACTACAAGAGCCACCTCGTTCCTCGCATGCAGGAAATCCTCAACTGCCAGTTCTACTGGGGGAAAATCGACCGCTACGAGGCAGAGCTCCTTCTGGAAGGCAAGGAAGAAGGGACCTCCTCCTTCGGGACTCCGTACAGGACGAATTCGTCTTCAGCGTCAGTTTCCGACGCTACAGCCGGAGTCTCCACGCCCGAATAGAGGAGTCGAACACCGCTTCACCTTCGACTGCCATGATCCCGAGATCCATTCCTCGGAGAGCGTCACGCAGCTCCTGGAGAAATACAAGACCCCTCCAACTGCATGTTCTTTGAGCCCATGCTCGTGAATCCCGTTCTACGGAAGCACGTCTTCTCGCTCAAGGACCTCTCACGCTCCGTCATTACTGACCATTCCACTTACTCATCCATTGGATCTCTCCCTCTACCCAAGTCACTCAAAAGATACCTACGGGAGTACCACTATAACCACAAAGTGGCCAAACGATATCTTCACTGAGGAGGAGGGACTTCATAAAGACACATCCTTGAATTACATCCCAGCAGCTCTATTTTTTATATAAATCTATTTAGTCACACAAAAAAAGTCAAGCCCCCTCTCTAGACATATGTTTAAAAACGCTCCGTGATCATTCAACGTTGAGTACTATTATTATTATTATAAATAGACGTGTTTTGCAATTAGTGATCCATCGACTTTCTCTTTATTTTTTCATCATCATCATTATTATATAATAATTATGATGATGATGACAACATAATAATGATGATCCCCCCTTTGAAATAACATATAAAAAAACGCATTTCATCCAAAATTGTACCTTAATATGTCTCTTGTGCTTATATATTATTCCCCCAGCCAACGAAATTGTTGAAAAGAAGGATGATGTGAACTCAAGGCCGAAATGTATTTCTTATTTTTTTTCTTCAACCCTTTTAACTATATATATTTTTTTCAAGCGCCATGAGCGCGTAGTTTGATGTGTACTTATTATTATTAGGTACTCTCAACTTGACTTTGAACACAACAAAGAAGAAGAAGTATTTTTTAAAAATAAAATATTAAAAATAATTATGGCAGTTGAAAAAAAAGAAGACCTCTTTATGAATAGAGGAAGAAACGTTACTTATCACAAGCGCCTTGCAATCAGACACATTCAGCTAAGTCACTAACTTCTTAATGAAAAGAACGAGAAGATCCAAATAAGATACAATTATTATTATTATTATTGCAAAGATTATAATTTTATTATCTCTCTCTATATAGTTTGTTTTTCTACAAGATTATTATTTATATCGATTATTTTGACTTGACGGATGAAGGCCTCGAGTCATTCCAACCATAGTATTTATAAACATAGTTTAAACCATAAATATATATTAATTATTTGTAAAAGGTCCCCTCCCCTTCCACACTTTAATCACATATCTAGCCATGAAATATTCCTTCATTGCTGTTTTTCAAGAAGACTCAGGAAGATTTCAAATAAAGTTTAACTATATTTAAGTGTTTTAATTATATATCATGTGTGCTCTTTAGTAATTGGAGTAAGTATGTCCTCACTGAACTCACGACCCTTTTTCTTCTACTCCCCTTCTTAATTGCGATGGCAAAACACAACACATACTCACAATATTTCTTGGAAAAAGAGACACCGTTTTGATAAGGAAATATTTCGCATATACAGTCACAAAAACAAAGCTCCTTCTTATGTGATTTTTAGTCTCTCTCTCTCACTTCTTAAAATTTAGGAGTGAGTGCATACTTTTTATTGGTGGGTATTCTTTAAACTCTGTCATAATGGATCATATATTTTAAAGATTGGAGGCATCACATTTCACCAGGTTTTTTTGGATTTCAATTTTATTATGAGGCCAAAGTACATGCTTAGATAAATAACTTGAACTCATCGTCTTAGTTCTAAAATGTATACTTGGCTAAGAAACGTTAATAATGTATATTCAAACCTTTAAAATCATTCACACAAAAAAAACTTTGATCTTCAATTGGTTCATTGGTCCAGGGGACTTTTTGCTTCGGGGGAGTCGTACTTATTTCTTTTACTGTCTCTTCTCTTTAGTGATTCGAGATATACAGATGAAATCCTCACCCTGAGGAATCAAATGATTTTCAAGTGTTATTTCCGGTTATTTAATCTAAAAGTGGTTTTGCCTAACATCCCTAGGAAAGAGTGGATAGTTTGTATCATAAAAATGCACACATTTTCCTTTTATCTGATTGGCTCATATTCAACGCTGACAACGGGTGCCAAAGATATATTCCTGACATTATATATTAAAAGGACTTCATAAATAACATGAGGTTTAGAAATAAACCAGAGGTCAGCTGCATAGAATGGAACGGTTTTTTAAGCCATTTCATATGTTCTTTATCCATTATTATTAAATGAGCACTCATGATCTTGTAACCATTTTAATTTTTTCTTATATTTGAAGTTTATTGAACGTGTCCATTCGATCCCTTAGTTGACTTAGTTTTATTAGTCTTTATAGTCTACGCATTTTGAACTTTTCTGATAATTGTACTTTATATAAAAACTGAATCTCGTTTCAAATGGATCTTTTATGAAGGACTGCTTTGATTATTAGGCTCTCTTATTCGCATGTCGTCTGGGTTCCCCGAACTAAATAAATGGCCGGCTGTAATGGATTATTCTATTGAAATTGATGTCAATTAAAAAGGAATTAGCTGTCAAAAGAAATGTTAATATATATATTGCCGAATAACAAAAAAGTGTATGTTATATTAAGCTTGTTATATGTATAGACGATAGAAGTGTTATTTTAGATACAGTTGTTTAAAACAAATAGACTTTATTCAGACTCTGAATATAAGAAAAGTTGATTAAAAGAGTTGTGGAAAATATAGCCTTCAGACTTTACATTTTACTTTTATTTTACGTATTTTCATCCATGTTTTTAAGTATAATTTCCTTTCATGTAATGAAACCGATGATTACATTTTTGTATATTACAAATTGGCTTCTTAGTAAATGCCTGAATTAATAATGCCTTCTTTATTAATATCTGTGTCATACACACATGCCATCCCTTAAATATTTTACCTAAGCAACATGTATTCTTCAACTTACACCCAAGAGTCGAATGCAATCCCTCTTAGCGTTCTATTCATCTCGAAGAGCTTAAAATATGTTATTTGTAAATAATTCAGTGGTTTCAATCAATTAAGTAGAATTATCCTAGGTATGTAGGTTCTAATCTAGCAATATGCATTAGGGTTGTTCTTATTTTTCAAATGTTTGAAATGTTAGCAACATTGTGGATTTTCTGTTTTTTGGTGATAAAAGAAGACGACATACAAAGTTTGAACAAAATCGGTCAACATTACGAGGTCGCGCAACGAGGTCAAAGTTTTAAAAATTTAGTAAAAATATAGTTTTCCGCAAATTTCTTCAAAATGGTGGACGTTACAGACTTCAATAATAATTATTAATTTAAAGGAAATCTAATTTACTACCAGACGTATGTTTGATGTTTTTTAATAAAACAAAGTTTTCAGTAAAAACAAAGCAAAAAATGGAGTGTGTATTGTTAGCATATTTCATAGCTTTTTTGTATCAATTAACTTCACTCGCCTGTAGAAGATGATTTGTTCGCTTCAGAGTAAAATAGTACTTTTAAGTTTAGTAAACCTTTAGATGATAAATCCAAAAATGACCTTGGTTGCATTCTATCAATTCAGAATTCAGTACAATCTGAGTTTACATCATATGATTCAGAGCCTGTATTGACCTATAAGAAATCGATTATGAAAAAAATAATAATAATGTGTTTCTTAGATTTGCGTCAAGGTATCCTCTCAAAATTTTACTTTGTCTCTGACGCATACATAATCCATTATATGCGTCATTTTGTACGCGAGATAGGCTTTTTTTAATGTACATATAACTCTCTACTTATTAAATTGACATGATTTAGTATACCAAAATATTAAGCTGGTTAACCAAGCTTTCATTTGATATGTTTGGTGTTCTAAAAATCGCTATACTTTAAGAGATATAAGCAAATACGTACTCTCCCACAAAAATTGATCTTTGATATGAGAATATACGATTACCATATGGTAACGGCTGTTAGTGTTACCTGGTAGAAAGAGAAAGAGAAGGGAGGGAGTATTTTGCCTCACTTCTCTCCCTTCTTTCTTCTATCCAGGTAACGCAGATACCAAATGGTAATCGTATATTCTCATATCAAAGATCAATTTTTGGGGGAGAGTACGTATTGCTTATATCTCTTAAGTATAGCGATTTTAGAACCCAACATATCAAATGAAAGCTTGGTTAACCAGCTTTATATTTTGGTATACTAAATCATGTCAATTTAATAAGTAGAGAGTATATGTACATTATTAAAAAAAGATCTCGCGTACAAAATGACGCATATAATGGATTATGTATGCGTCAGAGACAAAGTAAAATTTTGAAGAGGATACCTTGACGCAATCTAAGAAAAACATTATGATTATTTTTTTCATAATCGATTTCTTATAGGTCAATACAGGCTCTGAATCATATGATGTAAACTCAGATTGTACTGAATTCTGAATTGATAATGCAACCAAGGTCATTTTTGGAGTTATCGAAAAGTTTACTAAGCTTAAAAGTACTATTTACTCAAGCGAACAA
Organism: Caligus rogercresseyi; assembly: GCA_013387185.1. Classification (NCBI taxonomy): domain Eukaryota; kingdom Metazoa; phylum Arthropoda; class Copepoda; order Siphonostomatoida; family Caligidae; genus Caligus; species Caligus rogercresseyi. Next base: position 3,350,062 of record CP045894.1, read on the forward strand.
TCATCTTAACAGGCGAGTGAAGTTAATTGATACAAAAAAGCTATGAAATATGCTAACAATACACACTCCATTTTTTCTTTGTTTTACTGAAAACTTGTGTTTAAAAAACATCAAACATACGTCTAGGTAGTAAATTAGATTTCCTTTAAATTAATAATTATATTGAAGTCTGTAACGTCCACCATTTTGAAGAGAAATTTGCGGAAACTATATTTTTACTAAATTTTTAAAACTTTGACCTCGGTTGCGCGACCTCGTAATGTTGACCGCTTTGTTTCCAACTTTGTATGTCGTCTTCTTTATCACCAAGAAACAGAAAATCCACATGTTGCC
>CP045894.1:3350494-3391621 GCA_013387185.1 Caligus rogercresseyi
AAGATGACCACAGACGACAAATTAGTGCTTAAGTCCCTTCTGGGAGGTCCTTCTTTTGTTTCCTCGTAGCATATCAACCACGAAGGAGCGGGAAGGAATTGAAATAAATATATGGTGGCGCCATCTATCGGAGGTGGCTTTTCTTCTTCATTTGGTTTAGGTGTTATTATTGGTTTGATGCCTGAAACATGACCTTTATGGAGAGAGTAGGAGAGAAGAAGTGTTTTCTCTTTTTCTTAATCTATCTTCGTTTTCTTTTAAGAAAACCCTAAATAGTACATACATGGAGCCATATCTTTTCCCCCTACAAGAGATGGAATGAAGGTTTTTTAGTGGTGGTGGTAGGATGGTTGGTTGGTTTACTCAGGGAAAGACTTAGTACATACTTTATTTTATTAGCTTTTAGGTTCCTCATGAATATTATTATTGTTTTCCATCTCACACAAATTCATTCATTCTTTCGTGGAGGAAACTGGCGAAGGAATATATGTAAGTATTGGAGTTAGCGTTGTAGGTAACCACGAGAGATATGGTTTCCACTATTTGGAAAGGGATTTATTAGATAATAAATCATAACCTTCGTAAATACCAATCCCACTTAATTCCATGACTTCATTTTATACCTTATTTGTTTGTTTATATAATATGATCTTAAAAAATTAATGAAATAACCACATATAAACAAAATAAAAGGAAAGTGCATTATAAAATATCGAATTACTGTTTGGCTACACTTTTTGTTTATATGACAATGAATATTTCCATTTATCTTTATTACCTCCGCCGAAGGAGGTATTGTTTTCACTGGCGTGGTTTGTTAGTTTGTCAGAGGATAACTCAAAAAGTAACTAACGGATTCGGATGAAACTTGTGGAGTTGTTGGAAATGCCAAAAGGAACAAGTGGTTAAATTTTGGCATCTCTGAGTTCCGAATTAAGATGTAAATGAGCTAAATACTAATAAATATTTCAAGTTAGCTACTCTGCCAATAGATGTCGCTGTGCTGATAAATCGGGTGCCGGGAGCGTCTTCCTCTCGGAATTTCCGTCTAGGGGAACCCTCCCCCGTCCCTCTACGCCGCCCCAGTCTGTGAAAAAATCCGCTCGGAAGGCTCATAAGGACCCCGTGACGGCGGAGGTTTGCACTCTCTGAGTGTATATATGCCTCTAGTTAATTTTACATTTCATTTTCCTAAAAATAGCGTTACCCATAGAATTTCTAATATAGTGAAGTACATTTTTATTGGTATGAATAACACAGTATTTCTCAAGCGACATATTCAGAAATATGTTGGTTTTTTCTTTCTCATTGTAACAGTCAGACATTACTCGGAATGAGAGGGACCACACTTCACAATGATCACCTCACGATTTGGGTGTCATCTTGATGATAATAGTTTACAGAAGAAATGGGATACATAATAGATGACGCGGAATATAACATCAAGTCAAGGTATATTTAATTTTCTTGAATGTAAATCATTCTAGAAAAACTCTAAACAGACATGGGCAATAAGGCCCGCGGGCCGTATACGGCCCCGTTAGACAATTTAATCCGGCCGCCGAGCTTGTCCAGTAAATTATATAATAATGCTTCACAAATCGTTCTTGTCCATATAATACTGCGTTTCATCAATAGATGGTGCGCTGACATTTAGGCCCGCAAGTAAAAAACTTTGCCCATCCCTGCTCTAAGGAGTAGTTGATAATAAAATTATTTTCTTAAATCATGTAATTAACAACCAATATTTCATGTTGGAAATCTGAGTTGTTTATCGACGAACAAAATATTCAATAGCAAACTGCCTTCCGTAATATAATATGATATGACAAAAAAAATCACTGATTTTTTGTCCATAATTACATTTACAATTAGAGATAAGATATACAATATAACTGCAATCCGATTAAAACAGTCCTATAATATTTTAAAATACTTCGCTATTTCTTGAGATTGTAATTGAATTGATCGTTTATACCTGACGGTCTGATCGTTATATCTTTATATCGCAGTGAATATTGGATCAATTTAATTGAATTTGAAACAATTTGAATTGTTTGCAAAGACTATGGTCGTTATTTCTTAATATCGCAATGATTATAGAAAAGAAATTAAATAAATTTCTGAGAGCTATGACTAATATATCTTTATAGTGCTGTGAATATGAGATCGCTATTCTTAGACTGTTACCAAACCTTGATAACCTTCGGCTTTTCCATTGAAACAGCATTGTTTGGATCGACGCATATTTGAATTATTATATAGAGAATTAAAAATATCATGGCCTACATATCTAATAGAAAATAATATGAAATATACTTTCAATTGTTTTCCTCTGTCTATCCATCTCTCTCTCTCTCTCGGATGATTATTATGCTGGAGTAATGTAAGTTTTTCAATACCATATACATGAGTTATATGTAGTTAGCAAAAATGCCTCTAAAGTGAGCATACACAATCCAAAAACATCACAAAGGTAGGGAATAAGTATATAAATTCGAAGCAATGAAACATAATAAAATTGTTCTTATGTAAATGTTAAAAAAATATCAGAATTCAATTATTTCAATTTGTTAAAATAATTAATTATTTAGCCTTATTTAGCATAATTTTATAAGAGTTTTATGGGTGAATGACGTGTAGTCCTTCATTTCTCTAAATTTAAATAGTGTTTGTACAAAACTTGTAATTTCTACTTAAGCTGTTAAAATTAATCAAAGGAAGGGCTTAAAACCTCTTCTTCATAAATAAGACATTCATGAGCATTTCTGACCTTGCATCCACCCCAAGAGAAGATTTAAAAAAGTAAATGAGCCATCCAAGTTATGCAAAAAAATATCCCATGGTCTGGAGTAGGTCCTCGTTCGCTCAATAATAATACAATATGAGTCAAGCCCCTTAGTTATTCAATCCTATCTTTATTTATGAGTATAACAATATTTTCTTAAGCTATGAAAATACACTCCATATATATTTGTAATTCTTACAACTAAATAAAAATTGTTTAAACTTTTTTACTTTTTTTACTTCAATACGAATCTTGATCCTTATATATTAATAACCTTTAAATTTTTAGACATTATTTAAATTAACTAAATTTCTTCAAACCCATAATCAACCCATAAACTATGCATCTATAGACAATATTCGTTGTCAAAGTTGGATAGTTAGACCTTCGGCGTCGATATATCAGTCGACCTCTGTATATGTTGGCTCAGGAGTAATCTGTCATTCTTGGTCAGGGGCTCCCCCCAGATACGCTTCCCTCCTGGCGTTTTCTCCATGATGATAAACATATTTTATACATAATCAGATTATAGAGGAAGGGGGGGGGGCCATAAGCCTTTTAGGGGGTTTAACTCTCAAGGCGTGTAATGGCAATAAGCCCTAATATATGTTCATAATTGGAAAGTATTTGATGGGACTCCAAATGCTTGGCTTGGGCTTTATTTTAGGTTGTCAGGAGGAGAAGGCACTTATCCCCTACTATTTCTTTTCTTGATCCTCTTTATCAGTCTTTTGACTGGTATTCATGCGAAATGGAATACCATATATGTAGTCTATACTGGTATATAACATATATATATATATGTAAATAGAGATCAAAACGTATATTATCACCAGGGCTGTTGGAATTTGGAACAAAAACAATGCCGTATATGCCAGAAATATGCGGGTAAAAATGACTAAATATGCGAAAAAATATGCGAAAAAAGGTTAAATAAGCAAAAAAAGTCTTTATATATTGAAAAATAATGTATATTCTAAATTAATATAAATTATGTCATGTAATCATTGTTCCACTGAGAATGAGCATATCTTTTATATACCTCTCTGTCAGACTGGTTCGCTGGTCAGACAAAAGAGACTGTAGTTTGGAGAAGACCCTTTCGCAGTCCACAGTGGTAATTGGAGCGCACGAGAAGAGGAACGGCAATTTGGGATCATCTTTGAGCTCCAATGTCTCTCTCTTCAAAATTCTGGAGTATAATTTAATTTTTTCAAAGTCCAGATTCTTCTCAAGGACACTGTTCCACTTGCTGGCAAAGGGCTCAACGGTCAGCTGCATCTGCACCATCTCAAGGATTCCAATGCTCTCCGTCAGTGGAAGGCACTCTTGCAGGCTTGAAATGGCGCGTACCAGTTGAGTAAAGTTGCCCTTGATGAATGCCAGCTGACCCAGTAGTTTTGGGTCCTTGAACAGTTTCTTGGCTATGACGATTGCCAAGCTGTCGAAATGAGAGATTCTATGAAGTGTCCAATCCCTTGAAATGATCGCCTGGGCCGTTCAAAATCAGGACCGGGCTTGGTACCCGTCGTTTTCTATATATATATATATATACAATATATATATCCTCAAAATTTGTTCAAAACATGTGATAAATATGCAGAAAAGGCCAAATATGCGTTAAAAGGTCGTTTATGCCCAGAAAGTTTATTTACCAGATTCCTACAGCCCTGATTATCACCAAACCATTATTCCATTTGACAGTCATTTTTTTTGTTTTTCTTTTTTATAATTATTTATTCACATCTTTGAGGAAATAAAATTTACAGTTTTTCTAGTAAAATACATCTGTAGGGATGGGGGAGAGCAACTATTTAAAGGACATGAAACATATCATAAAAACGCTTAATAAAATATAAATTACATACTTCGTAATAAAAAAATGTAAAAAAACGGAAAGTGGACAAAAATAGCATGTCTAGGGAGAAGGTTGGGCACTAGAATTGACTATAAATCCTTTTTCATTAAAGTTTCTTAAAAGTAGTAGCTCCTTGTCGATCCAAGTATCGAGACTAGTTCTCTGTTTGCAGAGTTTGAAGAGTAGGATTTTTGTAACGATCATCTCAATCTTATAAAAGTTTTTGTTTGATGGGGATAGCATCACCAACCATTCATACATGGAGATTGAAGTTTGGAATTCGTTTCTTATTCGCTCCGAAGCCATATTTATAGCATGCTTAATTTTTGTACAGGTATAAAATAAATGGCATGATGTTTCCGTTTCCTTGCAACATAAATTGCAGTTCCTTTCATCTTTATTCTCCATTGATTTATTGGTGAACAGAGAAGATGTCGACATTCTGTATCGGAACCATTTTTCTTTTGACAGTCATATTTTGAGGCATAAGGGCAGGCATAAGGGACATCTTCAAATTATGATATTTCAAACCTTAGTTGTGGACCTCTTTTAATTCTATTTGAACACCTCCCTGATATAAAAAGCCGCCCACTTAGCTTTGTATTCATCCTTATAGCACCATATACATACAACATATCATGGCACGTGATGAAACAACTCCTTTGGACTTCTTTGTGGCTTTATATTCATAGTCACCAAAGAAAAAACGGCTCTGACAATCCATCGGTCATTCAAATCTTCCCGCCAAACAAAAAAAAAGAACATTCTTTTCTTCTTTTTTTATTTATCATACAAAGGAGGGGGATGATTACATTGATATCCATCCTATTATTATTCATCACAATCGTATTTATTATTATCACCTCCCGTGCTCTTTGATAGCGTATATGAGAGGGAAATAAAGAAAGGAATTGCCACGGACCTGACATATCAAAAGAAGGCGGTCTTTTTTCCTGCTCTGACCCCAGAAGAAAATGGATATTAGCAAGTGAGGAAATCTTTTGAGGAAATGCGAACTGAGGAGGTCTTTTTTTTACCTCCACAACTTATACAATTACATAAAAAGAAGAAGACTCTACCCACAATGGGCATCCTCAAAAGGAGGACGACGCACTAATGAAGTTCCTTTTTATGGTCTCACTCTTCCACAGGTGAAATACATAATAATAATAATATAATGTATGTATTGTGTATAAATATAATGGTGGACAGAATAGGAAAAAGGTAACACACTTGAGTAGTATATGGAATAAATCCTCTTAAGAATGTATATATGTAACTTTTGAATAAGTCGCTCACTTCACTATAAGAACCGCAGTTCTTTGTAACCATTATTATTACGTCTTTGAGAAGACAAGGGATGCTTTATTTGGAAGAAGGAGAAAAAACAGCTCAGCCTACACAAGATGGCGCTAGAATCGCTTATTCTCTATCGCAGTTTTTTAATACATAGTTGATGCTTAGGACTAAAGAGCCTAGAATAGGGATGTTCAACCTTTTTGGGGGGAATGGAGAACTACTTTTTCAAAAAGTATGGGTCTCAAGATCTATCATTATAACCAAAACTTAGAAACCGATCGGACAGCAATTTTATGGAAGTGGGGAATTTGATTTAAATATATTAAATAATGAAAAAACAGCCTGTGAACGACTGTGCCAAGGTATTTTTAGAGACAGGGTCGATCTGGGAAATGAGTCAAACGGGTAACCAGTCATCTCCTCCTGGAATATAACTCTTGAAACTGTTTTAAATCTCCAGACAGGACAAGATACATCCCTGGCCTAGAAGCATAAGCGTAGGGGAGATGTTCGGTTTGGGGGTGGGGCAGCATTCAATTTGCCCGAATTTCAACAAGATCTTAACAGCTATATCGGTGAAAAAATTAACGAATGAAGAAAGCTGTTTAGATTAATATTTTCTTTATAGTATTAACCTACTACTCATTACATTATATTTATTTGGTTATAATTCAAAGTCCGGTTGTTTTCATAATTTCATATTTTTTTCTTCAACTTAAATACAACCGAATACCCCACCAATTTGCCCGAATTTGAGAACTCACCCGAATTTTTTTTTTTGGGGGGGAGGGGCAGTTGCCCCCCTTGCCCCCCTACGCCTATGCCTAGAAGGTAAGGGTGGCTTACGAAGTAGATATTAAAAAAGGAAAAAAGTATAGAAGAAGATGAAATGATCATTACATCATCCGTTTATTAATATTTTACTTTCCTAAATGCATATCAATTTTTGAATATTTGTATTGAATGACTGAGTATCATATTTAAATAGCTACGAAATCAACATTTTTTTATATTGCTGATATGTTCAAGGATCTTTACTTATGATGACCATTCAACTTGTTTTAGGTCAATCTGATTGAATTAGTATGGCTAATCGGATGTAATTGAGTTTTGTCATATTTGGAGAAAAGGGTTTAAAGAAGGAGCGTACAGAAGATGGAGCTAGGATCGCATATTATTTTCTCTTTCTATTTTGATGCTAGCGACTTTATATATAACAAGTTAGAGGTGAAAGAACAGTTTGGCTGTAATAGAATATTTTATTATATGCAATACAATTTTATAATTATATACTATTTTATTTACATGATTAATGGGATTCATGTAAGATTCTTCTGTGTGTATTCCCTCTTTTAATCTCACAAAGGACACATTTGATTGAATGGATGTGAAATTAATAGATACATATTATAGTTCATTTGTTTGTCTTCATAATATAAAGTGCAAAATAGGAATTGTTTAATCGAGAGCTATTATAGAACTTATCATAATGGCAAACCTTGAAAACATGAACTATTTGACCTTATTTCCTTTTGTTTTGGACATAAATCATATCGTCTCTTTAAAGCAATTTAATATACGAATATCTAAGGAATTTTAAAATGTGAAGTAAAATAACGATAATAACTTGTATTTGAATAATTGAAGACCTTCATTGGTCTAATTGTCCTTCTTTGTATGACAAGGTATTTTTTTGTGCCTTTATGGTTCGATACAATTGCATCCGATTGGATATAAATAAGCATTCTAGCCTTAAAATTAGTCTATGTAACCAAGGATCTTATCAATGAGGTAGACCAAAAATGACCATCCCCTCTTGGGAGTATTCGAAACGTCGCTCTCAACATTGAGAGTTGAACACGCCTGTACGCACATATTATACATTCATATATGTATTTTATCCCAACTGCCCTCGCCTTATCAGACCTTCTGTCGATGCAATTCAAAGGGGAGAATCCCATAAAATGAAATTACAATAGTTAAAAAGATGAAAAATATATAATAAGTTATGAATTAAAGTAATCCTATCACATGGACCATTGTATGTGTAATCAAAGCCCCCATTATATATCCACTCTCTTACTCAAAAAAATGTCTTTGTTAGCATCATGAGCAGGGGAAGAAACTCCTGCATAGAAAACAAAATATAAATTTCACGGAATCACAACGGGGTGCTCGGGATTCGGATTTAATATCATCATACTTTTTTTAGCGATCCTTGGAAGGCAGCAATCAAATCATCCTAGTCTGGATGCTGGGAGCTTATATGATTATACATGGCTGTATAATAGCTACATACATATGTATATATGTATGTATATATTTAGGTCAGGAACAAAAGGTCAAAGTAACTTGAAACACAATCATTGTCTGTTTAAACGAGGGCTCTTATATAATAAATGTAATAGTAATAATAATAGCAGCAGCTATTGGACTTGGTTTCATATGGATTGCTAGCCATTTCTCATCTACTTATACCTACATATGCTGTGTAGACCTTTGTATTAGGCGGCTCTTCATAAGCCATATTCAACCCTTCCCATAATTCCTATCTAGAGAACAGCAAGCATTACTGTGCGACCCTGCACATACACATATTTAAAGGAGAAGGGCACTTAAAGAAGAACTCCTTGGATAATTCTTCATATGGATTCCCTTGATGCATGTCTGGAGTGCCACTTCATGCTTCATAAGCTAGGAATCCGAAGGATATACAGATTTGATTCCAATTATTGTTGGAATGACATTGTATTTCTTTAGAAAATGACAGAAAATATATTACATTAAATATGCAAATAGCTGATTTTATCATGTTATAATGAGTATTTCATTAGTATATTAAATTGAAGTCTTTATTCCTATTTTGTGCCTATATGGTTTGACAGAATTGCAGTTTCCGACAGGACATAAATAAGCATTAGAGTATTAAAACTAGTCACTCGAACCTAGGATCTTTATCAATGAGGTAGACCAAAAATGACCATCCCCTCTCGGGAGTATTCGAACCTGCGCCCCAACATTGATAGTTGAACACACCTTAAACGTACACGGCTATCGCGCTCCTTTAAGGAAATTGATATTGCTATAATTTAAATATCTATTTAATGTTTTTATTTTGTATCGAATAGCTGTATCAACTTTCATTTAGTATAGCTAATAGATACGATCAAATGAGGGTTCAAATAAAATTACTTCTTCGAGGATATTTTAAACTCTAATGGGTATATGTTTGTATTGGATTGAAATTCATTTGATCGAATATATAAAATGATTTCTTGTAGTTAGATTTATACACATATTTCAAACATTTATACTTTTTAATCCATCTTAATATAATGTTGTTTAAATAATGAATGTTTTCAAAGAAGTACGAATAAATCAAAATTGTTAACTTTTTGAAAATCGTGTATGAAATATTAATATATTAAGGATTGATGATAACAAATGGACATTTAATTGGCCCTCATTCATTTTTTTTCTTTCTCTTTCTTTATTAAAATATATTATGTACATCGAAACAGAAAACCATACATGAATATATAGCCAGAGTAGTTACGTAACAGAAATACATGATCAATTTTCAAAAAGATTCGTGATAATTCATTTTCAGTAAATAAATATACATATTGTAAAATAAAGTAAATGTTTTATCTAATTTTGAGTTCCTTGGACTCTACTTAGATTTTTCAGCAGCAGAGATTTACATTAACATTATTTTGTATAACCATTTCTTTTAAGGACTAAGGATTTCTAAATTATAATTTTAAGTCCATTCCTATTCCAAGCAACAACAAAAATCGATTACCACAACGCCCCTATTTATACAATTAGTTTGTATTTTTAGATTAGGTTTGACTTAACTATCGCTATGCATTATATAAGGAAAAGAGCCGAAAATTTTGAATTCTCATATCCATTAATGTAAATTATGTGTCTTGCAAACTTTGCATTTGCATTATCAAGAACGTAGCTCGTACTTACTTGTTCTTAAATGATTTTGTATTGAAGAAAAATAATAATTATCTATTCCTAGTTATAATCTTTTAATAAATGATTACTTACGAATATAAAAAGATTACACAATTTTTTTAAATAAACGTATATAATATAGTCTGCACCCATAAATAAAGTATTACGAATATTTCGAGCCAGATTCAAATTATTTTTCATATAGACATAGTTCACGTTTAGTCATATAATCATTAAAACCCTTTATTGATTTAACGGTTATAGATTTGGGTTCATATTGCGTCTAAGTTCGAACTCGGACATCGAACCCAAGTTAAGACCCATTTTTAAAACATTAATCACGGATTTGACACGGCTACAAATTTGTTATTATTTTGATATTTTACTAATTGAGTTTTAGATATTATTTCCTTTGTCCGATGATATTCAATCACTAAGCACACTTAAAATATATATATCAGAAAACGACGGGCACCCGGCCCGGTCCCGTCTGTTTTTTGAACGTCCTGGCCCGGTGTCTAAAAATCACTGGGCCAGGACTTTAATATTTTCGTTTGTTCGTCATTCTAAAGTGACGATCTTTTCTTAAAAAACATCACTTTCTTTTATAAGATATTTGAAATTTAACAAAGTAAGGGAAAATTATTTTCTAAAAAACCTCGTCACTTTCAGAATGACGAAGAACAAATATATTAAAGTCTCCGGCCCGATTGAAAATGTAAGTCCCGGCCCGTGTCCTGGCGAAAAAAAAGTGTCCCGGTCGTGTCCTGGTATTTACCTATAATATATTTATATTCGGATCATGTATTAATCGTGATACTATGATAGGTGATTGTATATAAATCGGAGATCCATGCATATATCCATTTACACTCAAGGAAGTTATTTTGATTGCAAAAAGAGAAGCTCTATAATAAATTGAAGGAGTGGCAAAACTACGACTTAAAACCTTGTATTTGATGAGACGCCAGGAATTGAAAATAGAAGCATAGGCATCATAGTTTGAAGCTATAAGCAATGCGCTTTTAAAAGCATTCGGCTAGGAGGATCTTTATGATCCAATAAATAAAAAGCGCTTTATTTAGAACAATCAGTACTTGAGAGTAGATTGTCATATCAGTAACTTGATACACATATGCGTAACTAATCTGGGTAATTTGCAGATTAGCAACTTGCTAAATGAACTTACTTTGTTGGATCATTTGCCAAGGCAAATGAAACCCTTGTGCATTGGACCGTTATATAAATTTATTTGGTCGTCGTTAATAACAAATATAAAGTATGAACGCTTTTGCCAAACCAACAGTGTGGTGTGATTCCACACTAGCATAGTGGTATCAGTGAGTTAGTTTTTAATTTTGTACCTATATGAATGGATGGAAATATTTTACATACATAAAGTATACTAATAAAAAGTAAAACTAAATATAAACTTTGCTTTAATTTAAATATCCCTTTTATACCTATACATTCCATTCTCTCCTGCCGGACAGGCTATTAAATAACTTTAACCCCTATTGTATTCTTAACTGGAGCTCGTCAAATGTTGTTTGGTGTGTAATTGAGTAGGTCTTGCAAGAGTACGAATGAACCAAGAGTTTCATCCACCTTTATGGGGATTGAACTTTTAAAATATATATCTTAAAAATGGTCCAACTATTTTTGGTTCGAAAAGATCTATGTGTAAAATGAAATGAATATTCAGATATTAGACACATTAGGAGATATATACTTTACCTCAAAATGAATATTTTATTACAATATTTGTTAATCAATATATACAATACATTTTCAAAAGGAAGTGTGTTATTTCAGAGGAAGCGTAATATTATAACTCTCGATATTATAGGGCTCAAATTCTACTCTCCGAAGAAAAGGGTCAATTTTTATATAACATTTCGTAGGTACGTGGCTGCTTTTTATGCAAAAATCTTATTCATATACATGCAAATACAGCAATTCCATCGACCCAAATAGGCATTAAATACATACTTCTAACATTATAAAGTTATACATTTTTTCCGATAGAGAAACGAGTACGCCAAAATAAAAACCCTCCATCGCGTAGTTACAACTCAATCATACTGTTCAATACCCAAATAGGATCCTTCAAAACTACCGAAAGTATAAAAATAGCAGAACTTGGACTTCCCATTGATAGTCGGTATATCGGTAGTAGATTTTACTTTTCTTTCACTACCGATCTTTTTTTATGATGGTTTGATAGGATTACATCCGACAGGATATTAATAAGCATTATAGCATTAAAATTAGTCCTATCAAACTTAGGATCTTATCAATAAGGTAGACCAAAAATGACCATCCCCTCTCGGATTTGAACCTGCGCCCCCAACATGAGAGTTGGACACGCCTTAACACACACGGCTATCACAGTCCCTGTCGGTGTGTATAATGATCAGCATAGTTGCCTTCCGATTATATAGAGCTTTAAACAATCCTCATATACCACTACCGATTAAATGATTTTTTGTGTGAATCAGTAGCAGTAGATTTGTATCGGAACTTTTGATTTCGTATATGATTTCTCCAAAATAGATCGCTCCATAGAGGACTTTCTTCACATCTACCTAATACCGATAAGCCTCTAGACTAATCTGTCTATCCACCATTAAACACAATTCGCTACCAAGTATTGATCCCGATAAGATGTTTTGTCTCACTGGAGTCCCAGCTCTGAGGCATTAAGCAATAAATCTGCTTGGAGTCCTCCCATTTCTTCCGTCACTCAATAGAGGCATTGCACCGCTCTGCATGAATGAAACCATAGTAATATAAAAGTTTTTTATGAGAAAGTAGTAGATGTCCTTGTGAAATCCTTTGCTCTTATTACCTTCCCTCTCTTTTTTAAAGAGATATCTAAAAAAAGCCATCTCTCTTTTTTACAATATGGTTTTAAACCTTTAAAAAAAGAGAACATAACTTTAAGACCTGTACATACACACATTTGGTATTATCAGAAGACAGTAAAGCCTTTACAGATTAGCAAAGTCATAATTACTCACGTCATCCTCTCTTTAAAATGGGGATCCCCCTTCCATCACTTCTCCTCTTTCTCTCTCAAGAACACAATGGCGTAAGGCGGGAAAGAAAACTCCAGAAAAAAATAAGCTTAAAATCAGAGTCGGGCGTTAAACTTATTTTTCTTGTAAATTTAATAGTTTTTTTGGGTGGATATGAGTATTATTATTATTATAAACATTATTATGGGTAACTGGATGCTTGCTCAATCTCATTATTACTTACCTTCTACGGTAAGATTATTATTATTACTATTATTGCTCAAAGTTTTATTAGTGGTTAGACTTGCACGACGTTCTTCTCTGGGGTTTTTCTCTCTCTCTCTCTCTCATTTCTTCATCGTGATTTTTTTAAAGGTGAGGCTCTGGATCCAAGGCCAGGATTTAACCCCTTTTTCGCTATAAGTGTATATATGTTAATGTATATGCTTTGACCTACACATATGGTGAAAATAAGAGTTGACCCCTTGAAATTGAGGGGTTAGAAAAAGTGTGCCATCTTGGTGTAAATAATAATAAAAGTATATGGTGAATTACAAGGTACCTCATCATAACTTGGGTGTCATGATTTTTGAAAAGGAAGCTTATCTTTACTATATATATATATATATGTATCTATACATATATATATAGGTATACATACATACACACCACACATATATATATATATCAGACTTGTTGACCTCCGAAAATTGTGGTTCGTTTTACGTTCACCAAAGTTGTCGTTCATCGTTCATATTTAGATTGAATCGTTCGTCGTTCGTTTGTCGTTCATCGTTCGCCATCCTGACGAAAGGAATTCTTTCCCATCAAAAAGGATTTTACAAAGGACGTCACAACTACTCTATGAACTAAACGATTTCAAATTCGAGACAAATCAACAAGTCTGATATTATGTATATATATATTCATATGAAGAGTGCCAAGAAGTCAATAAAGGTCGTCAATAACTTTCTTAAATATTCTTTTATCATTCTGTTATTGCAAAGGATATCATTATGTATTTCCTCGCATACTTACAAATTAATATAATTTTTCAGTTGGTAATTTGATTTTCTTTTACTGCGTGAAGTGAAGATCTACTTATCCTCAGATATATAATACAAACTACAAACAATCATTTTTTCTTGAGTCTGAGTTATTGATTTATATGATTTATAATAATAGGCGATATCGAAGGAGGTTATTCAGTGGATTCCTAAATTACATTGACTGAAGCCCATAAGACGAACAATTTATGTTCTTAAGGATGGATTTCTTATCTTTGAATTGATGTTCGTCCCATAACAGTCGGCAGTGAAGTGATGATGATCTCAACAAATCACCCTTTCCCTAAAAGCCTATTTTTTAAAGTATGGTTAGTCTAAAAAAGGAGCTGTCATGAAAACAAATTAAACTAGAGGCATATATACACTCAAAGAGTGCAAAACTCCGCCGTCACGGGGTCCTTATGGGCCTTCCGAGGCGGATTTTTTCACGACTGGGGCGGCGTAGAGGGACGGGGGAGGGTTCCCCTCGATGGAAATTCCGAGAGAAGACACTCCCGGCACCCGATTTCACAGCACAGCGACATCTATTGGCAGAGTAGGCTAACTTGAATTATTTATTAGTATCTAGCTCATTCTGTATCTTAATTATGCACTCAGAGATGCAAAATTTATTACTTGTTCCTTTGGCATTTCCAACAACTCCACAAGTTTCATCCGAATCCGTTCCGTACTTTTTGTGTTATCCTGTTGACAAACAAACCAACAAACTAATAATCCAACAAACCAACGCCAGTGAAACCATACCTCCTTCGGCGGAGGTAATAAAAACATTGTTTTAAAAGTTTAATTTCATAGTGATGAGTGGTTGATCTTGCATATTTGTCATTTGAAACGTATATAAATTATATCTCAGGTATAAAAGTAGAATTTATTATTTCATAATATTTTCAGTATATTCAAAACAAGGCCCTGATAGTTATGATAGTATTCAAGACATTGTCTATAGTGGTATTAAAATAATTCAGTTTTTTAAACCAACTTTTATGAGCATAAGAGATGTTGAAATTATTTTTGAGCCAGTCAATAATTAAATCCCAAGAAATAAATCTTTTTCCAATAAAGCTTCTAAAAAACTGGGGAATTTAAACTTACTAAATTTTGGATTTAATTCCAATAAACATATAAAATCTATCAAAGTTAATCTTGTAATGATATGCAATTCTTTGATTCGACTATACTTATTTTAATTTATAGCTGTATATTGAGCAAGATATTACTTTATATCCGACATGATATATAAAGAGAAAAACAGCTGTCGATTTGAAAACATGCATCTCTTTGGAATCTCCTTGAACATAGTATCAAATCATCACAACCTTCCCCTTTTTCTATTATTAGTAAACTGATGCTATTATTATTATTAAATTAGATAAACATCTAAGTTCTTCAATTCTGGACGAAGAACCCTGATACGGAGTTCCCTCCTGTGTTCGGAGTTACTTATTCCAAAGGACTCATGGACGAGAGGAACAAACCTGCCCATTTTTAAAAATTATTAGTGACATTTTTAAAGAAATAAACCAAAAGCTGTTGTTCTTTGTTATTATTGCATTATAATAAACAGCTTGAGTTCTTCTATTCTTCATGTGTTCCTCTTCAAGAATAGAAAAACTTAAGCTGTTTATGATAACGCAAAAAATAATAATGTAACAGCTTATGAGCATAAGCGTAGGGAGATTTTTGGTTTTGGGGGACAGGCATTCAATTTGCCCGAATTTTAACAAGAACTGTTAAATAAGTGAAAAAATAATCGAATGAAGAAAGCCATGTAGATTAATATTTTCTTTATAGTAATTACATACTATCATTATATTATATTTATTAGGTTATAATTAAAAATTCGGTTGCTTTCATTATTTCATATTATTTTCTACAACTTAAATGCCCGAATACCTCAACCAATTTGCCCGAATTTGAGAACTCACCCGGATTATTTACTTTTTTTTTTGGGGGGGGGGGGCAGTTGCCCCCCTTGCCCACCTGTCTCCTACGCCTATGCTTATGAGCAATAGAAAAGGGAGAAGTTTGTGAATAATTTGATATTATACTAAAATAGATGCCAGAGGAAAACAAGTTTTCTAATCGACAGCTGTTTTTCTCTTTCTATTTATGTTGGGTATAAAGTAATCCCTAGCCGTGTATATATATATATATAAAGAGAGAGAGAGAGAAAGAAAGTATTAAAAAACTTTTTATTATGTATTTCATGAATAGTACTCAATATTCTGTAGAAATATATAGTCAGCCCTAGAGACCATTGTTCATGATCTCTCAGAGCAAGTCATGAAGAACACAATAATGACCTCTGAGAACAATGGGTTAAACAAATTGAGTAGAGCCCTTTTTGCCAGAGTCATTCCACCAATGATTGCTGCATTGTTTAGAGGCATAATGAACCAAATAAAAATCATAATTGAGAGATAAAACTTGATTATCACGAAATATAGATTTAAGTTCTCATTGAGAAAACTGCGTTTTTTATTGGTCTCAGAAGGATTTTACATGTAGAGAGATCCTACATGCATCAATATCTTTTTAAAATTTTCTATCATCTTAAAGTCTAAATATAAACTAGATGTTAACTTATTTTCTTTAGAGTAAAATAGTTATTAGAGTCATTTTTTGCAAAATCACAGTTTCACAGATTTTATTAATTTATTGGGAAAAGTCATCTTGATATGAGCTAGAACGGTTAAAATTTCTTTATTTAAGTTGATGACGTATAGTTTTTAGGACAAACTTAGGAGCTTAAATGGGGAAAATGTGGGTCCGCACGGTAAAAGGTAAAGTTAACAGATAAATATACGTCTTGGCATTTTTCATATTTTTGGAATGGTGAAGATTTTTAATCAGTTCATGAATGTTTTTACAAAATGCTTATTGAATGTGTTATATTTAATCAATTTATTGTGAATACTATTTCAATCTACTCGAATCTCAGGTTAGAATACGTAATATTAGTTTTTCCATGGAATTTCTTTGTCAAAGCCTCGTCAATAATATTTGTTTATAAAGAAATCTCAATCACAAACAGTAATACTTGGAAAGTTTCTTCATTGTACATAAAATGTACATTTTACAGTGTCTTCCAGGTTTTTTCTAAATATATCTTGAATGATTTAGAGTGTCCTGAATTTTTAAATAATAATAATATGTTGTGAGGTCATCATAAAGTTTTAAGCAACCAGTAATTCATTGACAAAAAGCATTCTTAGTTTTATATCAATCTTGTCGAAGAAATATATATTCTACAAAAAACTAACTGCTTTATAGAGGTATATATATATTATATATATATATATAATATAGTATGCGATAGCTATGTGCGTTAAGGCTGTTCAACTCTCAATGTTGAGAGAGACGTTTCGATCCGAGAGGGAAGTTAGTATTGGTCAGCCCATTGAATAGATCCTAGGTTCCTAGAAACTAATTTACACACTTATATGCTTATTTATTTCCATCAGATGCAAATTGTATCGAACCATATAGACCAAAAAAATCGAACCAATAGTCCTAAAGGTTGTAAATCGAAAAAGCTTCGAAGCACTTTCTTAATAAGCATTTAGAAAGGTGTATCCCAATCATTTCATCGTCTGATTCAGTGCCCTTGATCAGTAATCTAATTTTGATTATTAGCCCTCGGCAAAAAGAAATATTTGCAGGCACGTGTTCTCATCATCTCCTGTAAATTATCCCTTATCAGTAAACTTTTACCATCGCCTAGGGAATAAAATAGTTTGCATTTTTAGAAAAAATAAAGAAAGCAAACTTCCTGGCGCATTTATTATATATTTTGATAAACAAATAATGTAATTCAATTCCAATGTATTTTTATTTTACAGTCAGAGATATGCATTTCAAAAGCCATGATGAATTAGGAACAAATAAGTATATTATGGTCGCCACATTTTAAACATGTGCCATAATATGCAATTTTTTATGAATGATGTACATCAGTTTATTGCAAAATAACGGATAAGTAGCCTTCATTTTGGCTGGTATTTCGAAACCATTTTAATCTTATTTTTATCTGTAATCCCGTAATTACCTCAACAATTCGAAAAGATTTTATAAGCGACAAAGATATTGAAAACCCTCTGCAGTATATAATAAATACATTTTGATTGTTATTATACACCAATATTAAGGCAAAATTATGACATAAGTATCCCAGGCTTCTGATACAAATAATCATTAATTTGACCTCCTAGCTATCATATCAAGAGTTTATGGTCAGCTAATTCATTCTCTCGGGTCATATTTAATATAAGCCCTCTTATTAATTCTTTAAAATAGAGACGTCGAAGTTATTTAGGGTCAATTTAATTAAGTTAATTGGCTCTTAAATTAAGCTTTATGTTTCTATAAAAAATAACATTTAATTTGTAGAACATATTTTTAACATATTTTATTATATATATATATATATATAGATATTATATAGGGCTATTTATCTTATTTTTCAAATGTTTGAAATGTTGCAACATGTGGATTTTCTATTTCTTGGTAATAAAAAAGACGATACATAAAGTTTGAACAAATCGGTCACATTACGAGGTCGCACAATGAGGTCAAGTTTTAAAAATTAGTACAAATATAGTTTCCTCCAAATTTCTTCAAATGGTGGACGTTACAGACTTCAGTATAAGTTTAATTTAAAGGAAATCTAATTTACTACCAGACGTATCTGATGTTTTTAAAAAAACAAAGTTGTCAAAAAAGCAAGAAAAGGGAGTGTGTATTGTTAGCTTATTTCATGGCTTTTTTGTATCAATTAACTTCAACTCGCCTGTAGAAGATGACTTGTTCGCTTCAGAGTAAAATAGTACTTTTAAGTTTAGTACACTTTTGAATGATAAATCCAAAATGACCTGGTTGCATTCTATCAATTCAGAATTCAGTACAATCTGAGTTTACATCTAAATGATTCAGAGCCTGTATTGACCATATAAGAAATCGATTATGAAAAAAATAAAAATATGTGTTTCTTAGATTTGCGTCAAGGTATCCTCTCAAAATTTTACTTTGTCTCTGACGCATTTATAATCCATTATATGCGTCATTTTGTACGCGAGATATGCTTTTTTTAATGTACATATAACTCTCTACTTATTAAACTGAATGATTTAGTATACCAAAATAATTAAAGCTGGTGTACCAAGCTTTCATTTGATATGTTGGGTGTTCTAAAAATCGCTATACTTTAAAGATATAAGCAAATACATTTTTGCACGTACTCTCCCCCAAACAATTGATCCTTTGATATGAGAATATACAATTACCATTGGTAACTGCTGTTAGTTTACCTGGATAGAACGATAAAGAAAAAAGAAGGATAGAGTATTTTGCCTCACTTCTCTTCCTTCTTTTTTTTTCTCTTTCTATCCAGGTACACACTTTTACTAACTATAAAAATAGCCATTAAATTTAGAACATATTTTAACAATTTATGTTATATTATATATATTTATACAAGGTAGTCAAAAGTAAGGTAGAGCCATTTTAACCAAGAAAGTAAAAAATACAACCGCCGACGCAACCTACTCATGAGCATGACGTCACATATGCCAAAAGAGGGTCTATTTTATAAGCAAAATATGTTAAATATAATCGAATTTAGCCTATAATTAGATCATAGAAGAATCAATTATCACAATTCTATTAGAAAATGGAATAAAATTAAATTTTGTGGGTACTCATAAATTTTGAAGATTTAAATTTGCTGAAACTATCCAAAATATTTCATGAAAACGCAAACTCTTCAATCATTATATGATAAAACACCTACAAACACGAAATAAATTATTAAAAATACTGTTTATAATCATATATTACACAAATATTATTACAAAGACTTATTTAGAAAAAAAGTATATAATTTATAAACTATTAAAAACAAAATACTGTTATAATCATATATTACATAAATATATTACAAGACATTTTAGAAAAAAGTATATAATTCATAAATTATAACAAACAAAATAGTTATAATCATATATTACATAAATATTATTACAAAGACATATTTAAAAAAGTTTAATTTATTGGAGCATTTAATTAATCCACTGTTTTATTTTTCGCCTCTCTCTTAAACTTTTCTATGACTAGCTTTTTGCTCTTGAAGGCGATTTTTTCATATTTTATTTGGAGAAATACACAAATTTTAGCAAATTTATTAATGCTTCCAATGGAACCCACGGCACATTTGACATTGATTTTAAAACTCTTTTTAACAGGTTGTCGTTCCTATCAACCTTCCATTTACTATAAAATTATTTGAAAAAAATTTGTTCACATTTCCTCATAGCCTCTAAAAAATCTTTTTTAACTTTTTTAAATTAATTGAAGCCATTTTTTGTAAGAATAAGATGCACTAATGATAATTGAGTAGGGATTTAATACTTATTATATATAGTAAAAGTGCTTTGTTTATGTTTTCTGGCAGACGTGACGTCACACGAAAATATTTCGGAACCTAAGTTTATACATTATGAAACGGTGGGGTGTTTGTATATATATATATATATATATATCAATAAATGTCACTGTTGTTCCAATATACACATATCTAAGGTGAGCCTACATGACACCGAGCCATGATTCTAAGCTATATCTGAGTCATTATATTTGTAGCCTCCAAAAACTACTTCCACAAAACTTAGGTTTTACTCCAATCATAAATTAAAACAAAAATAAGTACGCCAAATGACGTCAAATATAAAATCAAATTCTGTATGAAAATATATATTATGTACGTATATCCAAACGGAAAACATACGTAAATATATAAACCAAAGTATTTACTTTAAAGAAAAAACATTGTGAAATATAAAAGTGTTTACACAGATTTATTTATACGTATGTCATAATTAACTTCTGTTATTCATAATAGGTCAAAATAATTCAACAAATCATTTAAGAGCCCTTGGTCTCACATCCAATGATAAAAATAAAATAAGCCTAAATGATTCATTAAAATATATATATAATTATTTAGATAGTGTTTTGTATCAAAGGTATATTATTCAGTAATTGTAAAATCAAAACAGTATATATATATATATATATATATATATATATATATACTACTGTATAAATATATCCAAAAATAAGCTCTTGACAATTTCGTAAAAAACATGTTTGGTTGAACTTCTTTTCTTATTATACTTTGAGATATATAAAAAACAGAAGATGCATATTTTATATAGACACATTAAGAGCCTAAAATATTTTACCCTTTTTATCTTTATAATATGCAATATCAAATTTAAAGTCTATTCAATTAAATCAAAATATAAATTATATGTTTGTTCCCAATAGCTTATATTTTTCTATATAAAACCTTATAAAATACAATTAAATTATAAGAAAAATACAATAATTATAGAACATATAAAATTAATCTTATTTGTTGTAAATTAAAATGAGCATTTGACTAAAAAACGGTTTTTTGATCTTTTTAAAAATATATAATAAATATATAATAAATTCTAAGCAATTCGGTAAAACATAGAAGCATATTTTACTTAAAAGTTGATGCACTTTTTACCTAATAATAGATACATATTTTAGTCGAAAATAGATGCATATTTTTACTTTAAAATTGATGCACATATCTCTTTTTGAAGCCTAAAATACAATAAGAAATACAATACAATGTTAATTTCTAAATGATTTTTTTTAATCGTAAATGCACATTTCATTCAAAATGGATGTACTTTTTAAAGTGTTTATAGTACCTAAGTGGATAGAGGGCTTTTCGTCTGCGACGCTCCTAACGTGAGTTGTATGTGAGGAAAAGTTTTATTTCCCGACCAATTGCAGCGAAGGCGGAGCAAATGTATAAAGCGACTTTGGTTCTTGGTTTTTTTTTTCCTCTCTCTCTCACAGATCTTCTTCATATTAAAAGCACTTGCTGCCGCCCTCGCTTTCCTACGCGATCCTCTCCTATTAAGAAATATCTTATTATTATGGTATTACTGCCTGCGGTTTTTAGAGTGACTTATTAAATATGCCTCGTGCCTTATGTGTGCCCAAGCTAGAGAGAGAGAGAGATAACGACGTGGGTTGGTTTCCTGAGAGGGGGTAATGGTTTTTGAGTTTTTTTGCCTGAGAAGAAACCCTTAGCAGAGTTCAGAGGAACATCAAGAGGTAAGGACTATATCTGCTCATAAGTACACATCCGGCCCTCTCTTATTCCAAGGATAGTTTTAATTGCCTTAGCCTTCATCATGTTTGCTGTCATCCCCCTGGACATGGAGCCTCGCGTCCTTTCCAAGCGAAAGGCTCGTGCCATCCTTGAGACCTACGAGTGCCGGACCTGCAAGAGGAGCTTCACGAAGCAGTATAATCTATTCATCCATGAGCGTACTCACAAGAGGAAAGTCTCTCGTCCTGTGACATCTGTGGAAAAGTCTTTCGGAAGGCTGAGTCTCTCAAATATCATAGGTATTGAGCATTCATTCATTCATAAATATGCAGTCAAGCATTATGGGAAGCTCCCAGAGGCAATCCTCATTGACTCAAAGCAGCCTTTAAAAATATGTCGGCAGCCACTTATTCCAAGGAATACATTTGACAGTGACAGTCATTTGATTCAGTTTGAGGCCAAATACAAGCAAATAAACGACATGTTCTTGGCACTTGGAGGTATATTCCAGCTAGTCCACAATTATGTAGCCGTAAAAGACCTTTGTAGTATAGCTGTTGGCTTAACAAATACAACGTAATTTCTGCAAATGGTTAACCATGTTTATTTGATCTGTAGTTGAAGAACCACAATTATACAGTTTTTTAAATAAATTATTGTAGCATGGCTATGGCTTAAGAAACAAGGCATCATGAGCATTTGAAAATTACTGGACGCTAGTCCACTATGGAGCAGCTGTAAGAGACTATTGCAGTACAACAAAATATATCCTTTCATTCGTTCATATTCTGTTATTGTTTTCCTCTCAGAATGGTTCATTCTCCCTCATCCTCTATACCGAGGGCCTTCAACGGCTTTCTCTCTGAATGCGTCAGCTACTGAATCAAGGAGTCCCTCTCTCTCTATCTCCAACACACATTCTTCAACCCCTTTCCAATACATCCATTCTTTTTTACAAGTCTTTTATATATAAAATAATAATATTATAATCAACTTTACAATTATTTTTTATACAAAATGCTATGTGATATGATTGTCGTTAAATGCGTTTACTTATATATAGATTTATATTATTATTATCATACAAACTATTAATGTCAAATGCTGATTTATATGTATCTAGGTGATTCATATTATTTTTAGAGTAATCATAGAAATCATGAGAGAATATATATAAATAGAGTGAACTAAAGCTTTGAACATGAGCTAGAGGGGAAGTGAAAAAAACAACAACGTATTTTCCCGTCAGGCCTCCTTTGTTATTTATGGGGGTTTGGACACGGGGTAGAGTGTGGGAAATGAAGGTTTTCACCACTAAGGAAGGTTAGGCCGTTTCTGGCGCTTTGGACACTTGAAAAAAGGCTTCTCAGCAACCGAATTTATTATTTTTGATGAACTTTTTTTGTTGCTTATTATACCCTGAGAGAAAGGAAAATTGCTTTGTTTTTACACGACCGTCAATGGAGCCATCTTAAAAACATACTCTACACATCCACAGCTTCTATTTGGTAAGTAAATATGAAATAAATTATTGAATGGGAAGTAGTAAAAGAAAAGTATTTAATCTTTAAATACTACAACGAAACTTATACTTTATACTTTAATCAGCAGATATATATATATATATATATATATTATATAAGATATATATATGAGTAAGCGGTCACTTGACGAAAAAACTTGTATATAGCGGTCATCAATTGAACACGGCCAACAGCCACTTATATGGTGTCCCAACCATTTTTTATTCTGAAGTGGGGCCCACCCCTAGGGTCCAGAATCAGCCATAAAAATGAATGCAATGTCACACCGAAACACTGTCCAAAACAAACTAAGAAATGAAGTACGTGTTCATTTCTATTAACGACAACCACTTCCATGCGTCGACAGCACGGAAAAATACATTGAAGCGGATTAAAAACCTAGAAAATCAGATTAAGCCAGGAAATAATGTATTATATATTTGGAAAAAAGGTAAACTTACAAGAGATTTTACTCTCCCGATCTTATTCATCAGCAGTTTTTTTCGTTATGCTACTAGTTGCTGTTCTCTCTTTTGGAGAAGAAGATAGAGGTCATCAGAATGCACGAGAATACAAGTGAACAATCTATGGTAGAAGGACTGAACTTACAATGTCATCGCTATGGATGCACACAAGTGCTCAAGATCATTAAGTGGAAGGCGAAATGGATCGATAAATTAAAAACCACTGACCTTATACCCTAAAAGTTTCGATCGATAGCCAAGGATAGCTGAACACTGTTTTGTATGAGTGTTCAAGTATGTGACATCCTATGCTCCAGTTAGAGGACCCAAGAGAAGAGCTTTCAACTCACAACTCGACCTAAATGAGTTCAAGGCTAACGGGGAGCTGGAGTCCTTCCGCCACATCGTTTCGGCAAGACGAACGGGGAAATCGGCAACATCGATAATGCAGTTATTACCGAATAGATGATCAAGATACTGGAACTTAATGAGGTTCAATTAAATGATATATTCAACTTGGACTTGCAACACCGGACACTAAGAAGGTTCTAACCTTGGATGTATTATCGGCAAAAGATAAGTAGTACAATCACAATCTAGGAAAGTGATGAAGATGACGAAGAATATCCGGAAAAAATAAAGTCTGAATCAGACTCTTCGAAAGGCCAGCAAGTTCATCGCTGACATTCGAGTGCATGTTATTTGCAAAGGCTATAGGGAAATCCCGCAGAGATGCAAAGACTTCCAGAATTCACTCAAAGTGAATAAGTGACAGAGTACAAAAGACAAACATAAACTATGTTGGATTAATTCAACAATGTTAAAGATAAGAAATAATTAATAAATCGAGTCTCATTCAATTTTGTATAAAAATACTTGTTTCAAAATGGCGTTCAATCTGTATGTAACGATCACTTTTTGAGCCCCCTTGAGTGACCGACATATACATATATATATATAAATATTATATATATATAATTTATATTTATATGTGTGTGTGTGTATCTGAAACGACCGGGACACTTTTTTCACCGGGAGCGGGCCCGGACTAAAATTTTCAAGCCAGGACCAAACCGGACCGGGGCTTTAATATATCGTTCCTTCGTCATTTGAAAGTGACGATGTTTTTTTAGAAAATAATTTGGTGCAACACTACTTTTAAATTCATTCTATTTTTAAAAATTATTTTCTTTAAAAAATGACGAACTAAAGAATATATTAAAGTCCCGGCCCGGTGATTTTTAGACACCGGGCCAGGACGTTCAAAAAACAGCCGGGAACCGGGCCGAGTACCCGGCGTTTCCTGACGAAACTAATACATGAAGTAGCGTATTCTAAAGAATTAATTCGTATACTATGATGGACCGAATGTAGCTTCTTTGAATCCTTAATAGTGAGAACTGGGGTACAGGGACAAAACTAGTTATGAAATTAGCAGAGTTAGAACTACCAACTGATATGTTATTTCAGTATATCAGAACTACTAGATGTAAGATATCGAGTACGATTATTTTAATTTTGAACTATCGAATACTAATTTATTTAATGATAAGTAGTTGATCGGTAGCAGTAAATGATGCCTTATATTTAACTCCGCCGAAGGAGTTATGTTTTCACTGGCGTTGGTTTGTTAGTTGTTGGTTTGTTAGCAGGATAACTCAAAAAGTGCGGAACGGATTTGGATGAAACTTTGTGGAGTTGTTGGAAATGCCAAAAGGAACAAGTGATTAAATTTTGGCATCTCTGAGTGCAGAATTAAGATGTAAAATGAGCTAAATACTATAAATATTGCAAGTTAGCCTACTCTGCAATAGATGTCGCTGTGCTGTGCTCTCCTCTTTGATTAACTGGAACGCCCCTATAATTCAAGTGTGAGAGTTAAAGGAGCAGTATGTAGAGTTAAAAGGACAGTGCGTAGAGGGTTGGAAATGACAAAAAGACCAAGTGATTCATTTGGTGGGGATCGGCGGAGGTTTGCACTCTCTGAGTGTACATGTCTCTAGTTTTAATAATACTTTTGATTGTTCCCGAGCAAATATATTGATATTAGAATCAGGGGGGCAAATTTATTTGCCACCAAATTTCTCGATATTCATGGATATATCACTTAAATGAAGAAATAAGATGATGACACGTAAAAACAAAAAAAAAGTTTAGAAGTTTTATATGAAAAAACTCTATGACATTTAGTGTTAAAAATATTGCAGGTATTTAAAATTATTTAATAAGATATAATATATAGAGTTCATCCTTTTTTAGGGCCTATAGCAGTCACCATAATCATACTGAGTCGTATAACCATAGAGTACTCAGAGTTCCGAAGGGCGCAACAATCGCGTAGTCTTTCTAATTATATGCAGCCTTAGGTAGGACCCGGGTATGTTAAATGCAAGGTATGTCCATATTGAAAAGAGAATTGACTTTTCGTTTACTGGTGTGACGTCATTAAAAACCAACGACAAGCGGGAAGAAATAAATCATAATATATGTACCTACATGTAGTCAAAATAATAATTATTATTACCTCCGCCGAAGGAGGTATTGATTTCACTGGCGTTGGTTTGTTGGTAGGTTGGTTTGTTTGTCAGCAGGATAACTCAAAAAGTACGGAACGGATTCGGATGAACTTTGTGGAGTTGTTGGAAATACCAAAAGGAACAAGTGATTAATTTGGCATCTGAGTGCAGAATTAAGATGCAAAATGAGCTAAATACTAATAAATAAGTTAGCCTACTCTGCCAATAGATTCGCTGTGCTGTGAAATCGGGTGACGGGAGCGTCTTCTTCTCGAAATTTCCGTCGAGGGGAACTCTCCCCCGTCCCTCTACGCCGCCCCAGTCGTGAAAAATCCGCCTCGGAAGCTCATAAGGACCCCGTGACGGCGGAGGTTTGCACTCTCTGAGTGTATATATGCCTCTAGTTTTAATAATTTTATATATAATATTAATAATAATATTTCAAAAGCAGGAAGAATAAATATATTATATTGTAGATGCAGTCAAAATAATAATAATAATTAATATTTATATTTATATATATATAATATATTTATATATATATATAATTATAATAATAATTACTATAATTATTTTGACTGCATCTACATATATTATAATTTAATTCTTCCTGCTTGTCGTGGTTTTTAAGACGTCACACCAGTAACGAAAAGTCATATCGCTTTTACTTATATATATATATATATATATCAGGCTTGTGAGCGTTCAGCTTTTTTTTTGCGTTCAGCGTTCAAAAAATAATAGCGTTCCGTTCAGCGTTCCGTTCAATGTTTTTGCGTTCAGCGTTCCGTTAGCGTTCAGCGTTCAAATATTTAAAAATAACAATGTGTAATTTTGAAAAATGAAGTACTATTTAGGGGTTTTATAATAAAAATGAGCCCGAACCGACTTTCAAATGATATAAATTTGTTGACTGGATCTAACCCAGGGGTTCCCAACCTGGGTCCGCAGAACGTCTATATTCACTACATAAGAGGGTCGCCAGACTGGAGATTTTTCTATAGGGGGTCGCCAAAGAAAAAAGGTTGGGAACCCCTGATCAAACCCCAACTTGTATATATTTTTTCCTGACCCGTAACAAATAATCATTATATTAATAGTTTTCCATATATAAAAGACTAACACGCCAGTCAGCATGAAAGAAACTTAACTATTTTCAATCTTATTAAAAACACTTCAGATCAATATATTTGAAAAAGTGTCGCGATGACCAGACTCGCTTATTTTCGAATAACGGAGTCCGAGTTCGATATTAAGAATCTGCAAAATAGTATTTTAAACCTTCGATGTATGAGTAACTGGATCCCTACTTTCTTCCGTAATGTATACATTACATTTTAAATTATAATCATATTTAAGGTGTAATAAATCAAGACAAATACGAGATCAAGCTAAATAATACAAATTAATATTATAAAACAACATTATATGAATGCATCTTATTTTAGAGAGATGTATTTTTTAATCATCTTTGCAATATAAAACACATTTAATATATATAACCACGAATCAACCATTTACTACATTAAATTGAAGTTAATATCGTCTTCGTTATTAGAAAATAACTTAATCTCAATATCAATTATTAACATTAAATTTATGCAAGGAACAAAACAAGACGCAAATATTAACTGCAACTGTTGTAAGGCTAATTTTTTGTCTGATCAATGGCGTCAAATTATCTTTTTTAAAGCAACAACAACAAGTTTCTAGGTCGCTTGGCCTATGGGAATGTGCAAAGAATTGATCTTAATTCCTCAGAGTACTTTGGTTGAGACATTCGCGACCATCATGGCGCCTTAAAAATCTATATATCTGCCAACCCCCCGCCATTTCATAATGTATAAACTTAGGTTCCGAAATATTTTTCGTGTGACGTCACGTCTGGCAGAAAACATAAACAAATAACTTTTACTATATATAACATCACTACTCAAATTATCATTAGTGCATCGTACTCTTACAAAAATGGCTTCAATTAATAAAAAAAGAAAAAAAGACAGTGTGCAGTTACTGTTTGTCCTTCATTGGATCCCAATGCTCACAATGTATTGTACCACTCGTTCCAACCAACATCAAACAGAGAAAAGCTTGGACCATCGCATGCAAAAGAGGAGATTCGACATTTCAGCCTGCATCATCCTTTATGTGTAGTCTGCACTTCACTGAAGAAGACTATGAGAGAGATCTAATGCATGAGCTTCTTAACCTTCCTATTAGAAAGAAAATCAAGAAAGGAGTAGTTCCGACACTTAATTTAAATGAAAAAATTGAAACAAACTTGTCGGAATATACGTCCATGGAACCATCTTCCAAAAGGAATGATAGAATATTAAAACGAAATTATCGTCAGATTACTCAAGAATGCTTAGATAAATATGAATCTTCTAATTCATCGTTACCTCCTCCTTCAAAGCAACCTCCAAGTCCACAAGTATTACTTCCAAGTTCATCAGAAGATAATTGTCATGACAAAAGAGTTTCTAAATCAATGTCTAAGGTGCCGTCAGTTCCATTGGAAGCTCTTAATAAATTTGCTCAAATTCGTGTATTTCTCCAAATAAAATTTGAAAAAACCCGCCTTCAAGAGCAAAAAGCTAGACATAAAAAAGTTTAAGAGAGAAACGAAAAATGAAACAGTGGATTAATTAAATGCTCCAATAAATTATTTACTTTTTCCTAAATATGTATTTCTAATAACATTTATGTAATATATGATTACAAACAGTATTTTGTTTTGTAATAATTTGTAAATTATATATTTTTTTCTTAATATGTATTTCTAATAATATTTATATAATATATGATTATAACCATATTTTGTTTTGTATTAATTCATAAATTATATACTTTTTTCTAAATATGTCTTTGTAATAATATATGATTATAAATAGTATTTTGTTATAATTTATTTCATTGTTTTTTATGTGCTTTAACATATAATGATTGAAGAGTTTGCTTTTTCATGAAAATATTTTGGATAATATCAGCAACTTTAAATCATCAAAATTTTATGATTACTCACAAAATTTAATATTTTTCCATTTTCTAATAGAATTGTGATAATTAATTCTTCTATGATCTAATTAAAGACTAAATTCGATTATATTTAACATATTTTACTTATACAATATACCCTCTTTTGCCATACGTGACGTCATGCTCATGAGGTAGGTTGCGTGGCGGTGTATTTTTTTTACTTTCATTGGTTAAAATGGCTCTACCTTACTTTTAACTACCTTGATATCTGCTATATCCAGGAGAAGCCAAATAATAAATATCATCTATAGTCATCAAACATCCATACAATTGTGAAGTGCGAGTATAAAATGTTTACCAAACTATGATAATTACTAGGAAGCGCACAGGGACTAACCTTGCAAATATATATTTTTGTTTGCTCGTAGACTGTCATTTATTTCCATGACGAAATGAAAAAAAGCTGACGAAATTAAAACTGTCCTCGTATCCGATTCCTAAGATTTTAACTCTCGAGCCCTCCTATCCGAGTCCTAATATTTAAGTTATCGAGTCCACGAATCCGAGTCCATCAAAATGAGCAAATCCATGATTCCGAGTCCACAGCCCAGATGAATATCCCGTAGTCAGACTTAATCTCAACTTATTTCAACAATAGTTTCATACCTAAATACTAAATAAATAGGTTGTTTATTTTGTAATAAGAATGAATGAATAAAAAGGTCATTCAATTGTGTGTAAATTTTTGTCACTTGGGGTAAAATTTAAAAAAAGTGCTTTACTATTCTATAGAGAGTTCTTGGGAGAGTAGTTTATAAGTTCTTCTTTATAATATTCATCCCCTTGTTTATATCCCAAAAAAAAATACTTAATCAAAACTACATTTCATGTTTGGAGAAATTGAACGCTGAACGCAAAACTATTTTTTTTTGCGTTCAACGTTCAGCGTTAAAAAAAAAGTTGCGTTCGTTCGTTCCGCGTTCCGTTCACCGTTCACAAGCCTGATATATATATATTAATGGAGTGCGATAGCCTTGTGCGTTAAGACATATTCAATTCTTAATGTTGGGGCGCAGGTTCGAATCCCGAGAGGGTATGGTCATTCTTGGTCTACCTTATTAATAAGATCCTAGGTTCGATAGACTAATCTTAATGCTATATGTTTATTTATATCCTGTCGGATGCATTCTATCAAACCATATAGGCACAAATAATAATAATAATTTATATTTATGACGTTTCATTATGACTGAAAATATGACATAAACATACCTCGTATTCCACTTACTTTGGTAGAGCCGACAGCAGAAAATTAAGACACGTTTTTCTGTTGTCTGTCTTTGTATAAGATTATATCTAAGTCGGAAACAATCACATTAGCTGCTTCGACACTCAGTATTCTCTTTATGTAAAACAAATAGTACTTTGTTATATTGTCATGTTGTATTCGTACATCGAGCGTTGACTTTTCCTCAGCCTTGGAAGATGACCTTCAAATACTTTGTCCTTATCATCAATGCTTTTGTATAAATGTCTTACCACCATATGTATAGTTTTGTTTTATTTAGTTTCGAATACACATATTTATAACTGAGTCCGCAAATGACCTTCATCACAGTATTTTCAATGACGCAATCCTTTGTTTTTATCTATCCAAGGCAATTTAACACTGCGGAAAGTGTCAATCGTGATTCATTGAAGTATGTTTTAATCAAAAGCTAACCTTTGTGTGATTAATTCCCTCGTAATATTTGTTTATATCCTTCAATTTTATTCACGAAAGAAGGTGAGTAAAGTATGAGCTTTATATTGCTATTGCAAACTATTTTGTCCTAGCATCATACTCATTGCCATCCATGTGAAGAATATCTTGACGTCTGGGAAGTTTTTACTTCGAGAACATCTGAGAAGCATTTTAATCTCGACTTTGACGAAATTTACTATTTTTTACCTCAAAATCCTCGATCTAAGGTGTTCTTCATGAAACTACGCCATCGACTTGGAATGAATTCCTACAGATATTTTACCCATCAAAAGAAAATTATGAAACAATATCTTCGATTTTACAACCAAGAGTTTTGATTTAGTATTATTTTAGTTTAAATGTTATATTATAGTTTGTCAACAATATTAGTATAGATATTGTGAAACACTTTAAAATGTACTTATATTATATAGAGTCTTTTGGCAAGTAGTCTAATTCTTAACTATGATATTTATTTATGAATTATTTTTATACACAATTCTACGACTTTTGTATTTTCTTTCACCCTGTTACATAAGACCTTTAAAATAAAAACAATTTAAATAATATCTTATATATATATATATATATAAACACGTGGCAAGGGAGAGCTTTCATAAATATCACGCTAATTCATGGACAACTATCTCAACGTTAGTTTTTTCTTGATGTCATTTTGAGGGGGATTTTGTATCTTTTTATCATCAGTGTTTTATATCATTCGATTTATCGTGTTATTTTTTTCAAAATATAATTTAGGCTAAAACTATGGTTGCTCATCCTTTTATGTGTGTCCTAGTAA
The DNA here is from genome assembly GCA_013387185.1 of Caligus rogercresseyi. Classification (NCBI taxonomy): domain Eukaryota; kingdom Metazoa; phylum Arthropoda; class Copepoda; order Siphonostomatoida; family Caligidae; genus Caligus; species Caligus rogercresseyi. The sequence continues at coordinate 3,382,676 of CP045894.1, forward strand.
ACAAGGAAAGGAGGCTTTTGATTGTACACAATTCTCACCCATAAAAAACCTCAAGAAACCTCAGAGCAACCCTAAGGAGTCTTCATTTATTTCCATCAAACTGAAGCTAAATACTTAAAATATATTTTTTTTTCGTTAACATCTAGTAATTATATAGATAGAATATCCATAAAGATATAGAGAGCTTATTCCCTTTAATAGCAGAGAAACATCGATCTGCTGCCGCCATTGCCCAATAAACACAAAGTAATTTGTACTACGTCATCGTAAGTTGATCATAGATAAACAAAATTTGTTTATATTGGACACATGACGTATATCTCTATGAAAAATCCAATAAGCTCTCTATGTCTTTATATCTCTATGGAATACCATATTCATTTGTGCAATGCTTTTGATGTTAAGTAGTCAAATAAGTCATCTCTAAACTTTGAAACGTATTTAATAGAGGATGAAACACCACATATTAAAAAAAAGTATGAAATGTATATTCAAAGATATTGATGAAAATTGGAATATAATTTGAATCTTCTATTTACTATTATATATATATGAAAATTGTGTAACAATTTTTATTGTGGACATTTTTTCACAGTTCATGGTATATATCTTTTTTTTTTTAAATAATTTATTGCTGTTTCACATTATACACATATGCATTACAATATAGAACAAAGATATAAAACAATACACACATATATAAAGCAAATGAACACGACCACACAGAGGGTATATGTGTTACTACAGCAGGAGTTGATCTAAAGTATTATACAATATGAAAGCTATCATTTTTCCCATTTTTGAGCATTTCATCAATTTAAGGATACGTTCATCCTCTTCCTGCATGAATTGATGTCTCCCATAAGAGAGTGATGGGCATCTGTTAATTAAGTGGTCTGCGCTAGTTCATGGTTTATATACAATAACAAAAGTATAAGGTATATAATTAGATGCTAATGCGTAAAAATACATTATTAAACATTATAGTTTAAATTTTTAGCATCCTAGCTGAACGATCTTTAAATATATATCAATTAAAAACATATAAAACCGAAATGAAAAAACACGAAAAATTATAAAAAGTATATTTGTAGTTTCTAATTTCTGTAAAAGTTTCTTTATAGCGTCTTTATAAAACAGGGACCGGGAAGGGAAGTATCAGATTTCATGGGCGGCTAGTGTCCACGAATCACCAAAGACGGACGGAATTTTGAGGTCCAAAGTGGCGTACCTCGCAGTAGCAGAAAGAAGTATTGGCCTCAACTCTGAAGTTTGCAGAGAATGATATGTTGTTAATCGTTTGGCTCTTAAAGTCCAGAAAGAAGGGCACAGTTAACTGCTTTAAATCTTGATGAATTCTCACGACTTCCAACTCCAAATAATATTGAAGCCTTGATGTATTTCTCTGCATTTTCACAATCCATTCCTCGTAAATTTAGTTTCAAAAATTGCATCAAAATTTGAACATCCTGGCACACAACAAAAGTATGAATTACGGAATTATATAAAATACCACAATCCTTACAAGGTAGATATAACTTAATAAGCTCTGCAGAAATCAACAGCTCAGCAGTGAGCTTTTTCCCGTCAGCTATTTCACAGAGGGACTTCATGATTTTCCTTTTCCAACTTTCCGGAAGTTTCAGACTGTTCGTATATTTGATGCAAATCTCATCACATTTCCTGCCATCAGACTTCGGAGAACCAGACATTTTAAGGAACCAGGGCTTCAATAAGCAATGATCATTTGCTGATCTTTGCAAAGGATATCTGAATTTCCCGTCCTTAAAAATGGAATGGAGATCACTACTGTGGAGTATCAAAATTCCATTTGTAATTGCCAATTCTTCCAGTGTTTCCGGTATTCCCAATTTTTTAAAGAATTGTTTTTTATGACAATTATGTCTTATGGCATCCACCGTTGAATTATTGTCATATATCGGAGTGCTCCATCAAATAATTATCTGCACACATCCCCAGACGATGTACATTTATTTTTTGCCTATTTGGTTCCATAGAATTACAGTATCCTACTGCATATAAATAAGCATACTAGCGTTCAAATAGTCTATCGAATCTAGGATCTTATCAATGAGAGGTTGACCAAAATACACCTTTCCCCTCTCGGGAATCGAACCTGCGGCCTCAGCATTTGAGAGTGCCTCCACGCACTGAGCTATCACACTGCCTTAATTATTATTGAACAATTGTAGAATTTTTACTACATATTATGTGTGTATAACACAGTTTGTATTAATAACATTTATAATTGATGTCCTCAGTCCATAGAAATATGATGTATCGTTTTATTATATTTTATATATATATATTTATTCATATATATAATGTAGATATATAAATTTATTTTCATACAATGTTGGTGAACTTGAGCATTTATAGGGACTTAATATCAGGGATTCTAGGCAGGGAAATGATGCAAAACTTCTGTGGAGGGAAGGGGGGGACTTGACTGGTGTGGTATCTCTCTCTAAAAGAGAAACTATATTGCGTTGTATCCCTTCCATCCCTTCCTAAAATCACTAAGAGTTATAGTAATGGGTATAATCAACAAATTCAAACTATAAATAGTAATAATAATAATAATTAAATCATATCAAAAACAGAAGGTTTTTTTTCTCTCCTCCTCATCATCGATGTAAGTCAACTCGATGGTGTGACGGGATTTTGTCAAAGAAGGGGTGAAGGAGACTCTCACGCAGAGTGATTCGCTCGGAGGGATCATAAATTAACATCTTTTGTATGAGATCAAAAAGCAAATTATGGTCCTCCGTTTCACAAGCCTTATATTTCTGAAAAATAAAATAAAACAATGAGATAGGATGAATAGAACGAGGATCTCCGGACATGGACCACCGTTTGACCGACCTCGAATAAAAAGAGAAAAAAACAGCTGTCAAATGATCCGCATCGATTAATCAACCACTAAATGAAAAGGAATCAATGATATTTGAGAAACAAGCTAGAAAACTAGCATTCATGATTGAACCATTTACTTGAAATAAATAAAAAAACGGCCGGTCTCAACTAAAGAGGAGGGAGTTCTTCAATTCCAGGATTCCTGTCGAATAGGTATCTCCGTAAACAAGAAACTAACTCCCTAGCAAGGTTCTTACTCCAGAATAGAATAATCAAGCCAATATGGTGCTAGTAACAGCAATAAATAATAAGTTTCTGCATTGAAGGGATTTCTTGGATGATAAATAAACTTACTTTCCCTTGTGCTTATAAAAAATATTAATAGGGAAATAGGAGAAAGTGTATTTATTGATACCTGGATATTTATACATGTCAATTGCCGTATTTCAATCGACAGCTACTTTTTTTTTTATCCCAGATGGATAAAACGATGAACCGTACCCTTCTTCTTATATGACTTACGGCAATAGCTCGACAGTTTCTTTAACGTATTTTCCTCCCGAGCTGTTTTCGTCCCAGAGGAGCGTGTTGTTCATGAAGAACTTGGTTTTACTGAGACGAATAAGCTTCTCGGGGAGGGGTCCTAGGATTTGTCCATCATGGCCAAGTGCTCCACATTGTCATGGGTTTGGAAGAGCGTAAAGCCCAGGTAAAGCTCGAACATAATACAGCCAATGCTCCATACGTCGCAGGGCTGAGACCATCCTAGCTCTGTGAAAAGAAAGTTAAAGGATTATGGCATATGATCATAATATCACCAAACCTATTTTCTAGGTGGGCCCTCGGTTAATACGGCCAAGTTAGGCCGGAGTAGATCAAATTAATTTAAAATCCGCCTCTGAGAGCCACAGAGAAGGAAATGTCTAAAGAAGCATCTTTATTACTGGCTGAAATGTCACAATCAATAATAAGACTGGTGGGATGTCGTCACCTCCTTTATCCCTTTTGATAACTGCAAGACTTATATCTTTGGTTGTGAGCATAGAAGGAAAAAAGGCTTAAGTAGCTTAACAAGTGATCCCATACCGCTAATAAAGAGGAGATAGGCGATTAAACAAAGTCCATTGTGCCCTCGTTGTTAAAATTTGTCTCCCAACTTCTCCCATCATGCTTATTCCATATTTCCTTTGTTAGCTCTGTGATTGATTTTTAATCTCCTTTTCTCACTTCTATTCTATTAGCCCTATTTATACGAAGAATCGAAAAAAAATATCAATTTCTAAAGCCAACCTGATATCCACATATTCCCTCTATAAGTATCTCCCAAACAGTGCCTTAGAGTAGGAGAGTCTGGACGAAAGACTGATGAGTCATAACATAAAGCTGACAAAAACCCATAACAAACAAATTTCATATCATAAATTAATAGGTGTTTGGATTTAATAGCAAATTTAATGTTATTTGGAAAAATCAAAAGGTATATATTTTAATTAAAAAGATGGGAATTGAGTTGAATTTCCTATGAATTGCATTATTTTATGATTTTGCGATTATTTTGAGCAGAAATAGGAATTATATGTTGAATAACGATATTATTGCAAATTCTAATTCTATTCGTAATGTGGGCAGCCCTCATCAATCACGAAACCTTTTTTGTTTTGTATCTCTGGGATCAATCAACAAAATAAGCTTCTTGTAATACTTTACTAACGATATAAGGATCAAATGGTCGTTCCGGAGTCCAAAAACATATTGGAAGTATCCCACATACTGCCATCGGAGAAAACTTATATCTAAAGGCAATCCTGTCTTACATCGCACAATTCAAGAGTAGAATGAGGCTACTGCCAATAGTTTCATTCTATTCTTTAAACTGATTGGACTCCGGAACGATCATTTGTTGCTTTTATTCTGGTTAAAGTATTACGAGAAACCTATTTCCATGATTGATCCTAGAGATATAAAAACAAAAAAGGTTTCGTGATTGACATTACGAATATAATTAGAAATGCAATAATATTGTTATCAACATAGAATTCCTATTTCTGCTTAAAATAGTGGCAAAATCATAAAAATAATGCAATTCATTGCAAATTCAACTCAATTCCCATCTTTTTAATTAAAATATATACCTTTTGATTTTTCCAAATAACATTAAATTTGCTATTAAATCCAAACACCTATTATTTATGATATAAATTTGTTTGTTATGGGTTTTTGTCAGCTTAATGTTATGACTCATCAGTCTTTCGTCCGACAAGGAGAATATAATATCTCCTTGGTCGAGACTCTCCTACTCTAAGGCACTGCTACCAAATAAGGACGTTTAGTAACCATATAATATAAGATATATTATTCAGTGACTCTCTTCCGGTTAATAAGTAAAAAAGGCCCCAAAAAATATTTTTACGCAACATTGTTTTTTTATCTCACACAACTTTTACTTTTTTTATTACCTCAATAGGATATGACTTTAATCTATCTCGTAATGTACATAAGCACAATATCCCATGTCTATATCACAAGAAGATAACGCATATAAGAAAAACACATAAGGAAGGGGGAAAAGGATTGATCTCTTAGGAGGGAGTAGCTGAACACAAAGTAAAGGTTTACTGGATGATTAAAAATTACTAATGAAAGACGTGTTTAAAATTTTATCTAAAGTTGTAATAAAATTTTCAGGAATAATTGGTTTTTGTACTTCGGAGTTTGTAACCTTTTACTTTAAAAAAGCCGCATTATAGCGTGGGATGTGTTAAAGAAAAAAACGTCGCAGCAAGGGGTACTGTTCAATATAGAAGCTTGAAGAAGTGCTCGACTGTAATAAATTGAATTTAATCAGTAATAAGTCAATGTGAGAGTAAACAAGGAGCTTCTATACGATCTGCTAGGAGGCACTACCAATAAAAGTCATAACAGATCTCTATCACTACATTAACGGAGTAATAGTTATATTAATATCAACTATTTCAGCAATGGAAAAAAATTACAATTTGAAAAGTTTTCAAATTGTTTATGAGTGGTTATTTACGATATTATTATGAGTGAAATATATATAAAACAAAATATAAAATCCGTCCTCCATTAGGTATCTTACTATAATCATGTACTCCTGAAGAATTTTATGGGTTCTAGCTAGTCCTAGAATTTGCTCGACATAAATCCTCATTTTTTGTGAATTAAAGAGTATAACTTGAAAATTAATGTATTTTTCTAATTGGCTCATTAACATTTTGATTAGAAAAGCGGTCAGAATCTTTCTAGGCCAATCATAGAAAGCATAGGATTATTCAGTAATTCTATTTTCGATAGTTTGACACTATATACATGGTCTTTCATAGGCATTAGGGTTAAGAAACTATATCTTTTGGACATTATTCATCTAACTCTGGCGTTTATGGTGCACTTTTATGGCGATCCAAGTCTTATTGATGAGCTTTTGATCATTGCAAAAAAGAGAGGTACAGTACCAGACTTTATTTTCTTCCAAAGATTACTTTGGAATTCGGAATAGTTTGGCTTGAAATAGATCTTACATATGGGTTTACAGATGACCCCTTGCAAAGCTTATTCTAACAATTTACACCAGAAGCTATTATCTTAATAATTTCATGCAAAGTCCTTCGGAAAATGAATATATCCTTTTATTGGAACAGTCAGATACAACATAAAAAGATGGTATTTTTAGTTAATAGAACGACCTCTATTTACTTTTTCTAAAGCTTTTTATAGTAGTGACACCTAGCGTGTGACGTAGCTCTCATATCCCATCAGCCTTTTACATACAAAGGATTTAACCGCGTGGCCTTATACGTTTCGTTTAAGAAATAAAATATTATATAAGAATATGTTTTGGGAACATCTTTCAGAATCTTTTACATATGTATTCCTTAAAATCTTAATGTAGTAATTTAATGGCTATCTTTACTAGTTTAAGATATTCACAGAACCTCAATTATATCACTTGAATTAAAACTGCTACATCAATGCATTGGGCAATGCTCCATTTTAAATTGTCTCCTAGCTTTAACTAAGAAGTTAAAGATTATCATCATTTGTAATGGTTCAGGCCCAGTTATCTTCGTGCAAAGTAAGAATAACCACAAATGTCAGGAGTATTTATTTTTCTAATATGTCAGTGCATTTCAAATCAGCTTTTAGAATTTCAATATCTTAAATAACCATCAAAAAATAGGTTTTTAGTATAAATGCACTGACAAACTAGAAAAATAAATACTCCTGACATTTGTGGTTATTTTTTACTTTGCACGAAGGTAACTGGCGTGAAGCATTAGAAATGATAATAATCATGATTTTGTAAAAAGGCCATAAAGGCCCAACCTTTTTTCGGACGATATTTTAAGTGGCATTTTTGAAATCTACGTAAAAAAAATGGAACTCATAATAGGAATTTCAGCTAGGAGCAAGCAAAGACCTCAATTTGTTATATAGGTAATTTATTAAAGTGAGCGCGATAAAGTACTTCCTTTTTCTATTTGGTTTGATAGAATTGTAGTATCTGTGAGGATATGAATAAGCCTATGGAATGAGTCCAGTGACCACTTTTTATATGACTGCACATATCTTGGTCCTTTATATAAATCTGTTTACGATCTTTTAATCGACAATTTAAGTTTTTATCAACCTAAGAGAAATGACTTTATAGCTTTTATGTTGGACTCGATGAACGTTTTATAAATTCTATAATTACAAAAACACAGCATGTATTATATGCAAGGAGAAGTGCATCATGCACCGATATTTCGGGGATTCTATCAATGGTTAAACTCCACATTAAAGTTTTAAGGATACATGTCGTAAGAAATGATGTTTTTACCCAAATGTCTTTCAAGTTTTTTTTTAATATGTCTATTGTTTGTTGTTTTGTTTGAAATATAAAATTATGCCTGTTGGCCAAGAAAAAAATAAGCTCTATGGAATTATAATTTGTCCATCGAAGCATTTTCAGAGAAGTGAAACAATATTGACCTTCTTTCTGTGGAATCAACATTGAGATTTGTGCGGGCTTCCATTGAGAAAGCTTGCCCCACCTTACAAGATATATTGAAATACAAGAAAGCATGTTCATTAGGGGATATTATAGAAACCTAATATTAAGATATCAAAATTTATCCCCCCATGAAAGTTGCGTCATTTAGAAACTAATGATCGTAGAAAAAGAATTTGGTTTGACCCCCCTTACCCCCCCCCCCCAAATTGCGTTCAAAGGTTTCGTTATGAAGCAAAACTTTTTTGTTGCTTATTTGGAAAAATTAGTTTACTAAATTTAGCTATGACCAATTTATGACTTTGTTATTTTGAAAAATTCCTCAAATTATATCTAGTGCAATAAATGAACATAAGTGCTGACTCACCAACCATTTTTTAACAACAGCTCCTACTACTGTCTTTTATAGTTTTAAAAAGGAAAAAGATTAAAAAGGGTACTCAGTTGAGGTTTTAAGTTATTTTAAATCGTTATTTTCACATCTTCATTTTCATGCAGTAAACTTGGCACATAAAATTAAATTGTATATTCTTTCTGTGTTTTTAATGTAGGGAGTTTTTATTGACCCATGGTTGGAATATATGTCAATGACATTGGCATTCAGGGTTTCAAAAGATCAGAACGAAAAGAGGAACTATCCAAGGTTGCAATCATGGTGACAGATTTAAATTGTCTGATACTGAAGCTAGCGAATGTAGGAAATATCATCAAGGATCCTCAAAAAATTGGAATTCATTGGGGTAACTCACAAATAGACGCAACGAAAGTGGTTTGAAGCTTGGAAATCGACGAAAAATATTTTCTCAACTGATTAAAGAGGAGCATTTAGTCATTGTAAAGGAACTTGTTATTTAAAACTTAATTCTTATCTCTTAAAAAATTTTTTAGAACCCGACCATGGATACATTGATCACGTATCACCAAAAGTGGCAATGCAGAAAATCAATCGAAAAGAATTACTTTCAGTAATCGAAGAACATCAAGCCTTGATACTTTGGTCGCTGTTGTGTGTGACGGATGCAACACCAATGTCGGAATATGGTCAGGGAGTAATAAAA
>CP045894.1:3391721-3417975 GCA_013387185.1 Caligus rogercresseyi
AATATATGACCAACACTTATTGTGTGTGTGATGATAGCACGCTTGGTTTTTAGTTCCACTCAGTCCCAAGCTTTAATACTTTATTACTGCTTAATGACATAAAAGTTAACTAAATGAGCGGTATAATATCGGATATATATATATAGAGAGACTTTTTATATAACATTATTACACTTATATTGAATACTTTTATTATAAAATATCACTTTGCATATTAAAATTGTACTTTTTTCTATTCTTAGACGTTGTGAATTTGAAACTTTAATATTTTTTAAATATCACATACCTTTAATAAAAAAATGTTTTTATCTAATGAAAAGTTGGATGAAAGCGTCAGCCTACATATAATGGGGATCGAAAAACTCATTTCTGTATTCTTTAAATAATGCATTTAAAGGAAATATATTATACATATCATTCCTTAATTTTTAAATTCCACTTCTGAGGATCATAGATGTTGATAATATATTTATAAAAGTGTGAAATGTATGGAAACTTTTCAAAAGGTCCTTAAGTCAAATAAAATAATAAAAAATGGACTTTGTATATATTTTATTTATTTTACAATCAGTAAAGTAGTACTTAAAAATAATAAGACATTGATTAAAAGCAATCAGTATAACCAGCCCACTCCTAACTAAAGGTCCTTTCTTCATGTTGTATATATACTCCCTAGAGATAGCATGTTTAAAACTAGCCTATATTTTAAACCATGAACCAGCAGAATAACTGGCTACTCAACAGACAGAAGAATGGCTCGATTTGAAATTCCTCGATGACGTCACTGGTTTTCATTTCTCCCGTTTTTCAACTACCAACTTCTGACATAAATACATCAAATTTATAGGATTTTGTTTTTTTTTTTGTATTATTAAAGGATATTGAGGATTATATACAACGAGATCAACTGCTTTAGCTAATGCTATGTCTCCCACATTACTATAATTTTAGCACATCTAGCTTTTTACTTCACTTTCATCCTTACTGACGCTAAGTTCTTTGGCTCGCTCTAAGAATGGCGCCAAGTTTCATCCTTCATCAGGCTCTACCAAGGTATTGATGAATAGACCAAATAATAACTGAGCATAGCTTGTAAGATGTTTTCTTTATATAATTCACTCTTGGAAGGAGATCCTCAGATTCCAATGAGCAGCATAATATGTGGCAGACACTTGGCTCTGAGTATGGCCATGGAAGGACTCATTCTCTTTCCTCTGTATCTAATTGGCATGCCTCTCAGGCAAGCCGAAATGGTCACAATTGGAACTTTACTTTGTGCACATCTTTATGAGAAAGTCTTCTGTGTCTCTAGAGATTTATATAGAGAGAGAGAGAGAGATACGAAGCGGAGTTAAGCATAATTATGGTGCAAATGCACTATTGAAGGTAATGGGAGGTTTATAAATGGTGCTGAGAAAAGGCATTGTTGTGTCTATTATTCTTACTCGAATGATCGTTGCCTGAAGTTATTGTATTTTTTCAAGGACCTGTGAGTGTAAGATCAAAAAATTACAGAATGATACTTCAATGCGAATAGCAAAAATGCACGTTCATATCAATTTATAATTAATTGCTTCAACTTTTTATATGATACAAGTTTTCATGAATATCTATTTATATATATATCTTATAAAACCCCAATACTTCAAGTCTAATTGTTAAAACATATGAATTTCGTATTACTGTACATAAAAAACAACCAAAATATCTACTAAAAAAAACAATAATGTTCAGCTTAACATTCAAAATAAAATCTTAATCCAATATTTATATCATGTTTAAAATAAATTACTTTTTTTCAAATATGGATCATATTTTCGACCAAACTCCAAAGGATACCTCTTTAAAAATTAAATTATCTATTCTTTGATCGTTATGTATTATAAATTAGATTTTTCGCTTCAATTCGGAATTATTATATATATCCAGAGAGTCCGAAAGAGTCTCTTTTCAGCATGAACCCACGATATTATACAATCTTGCATATTTTAGAAACAGTCTGTTGAATTATGGCAGTTTGAAGGTGATATATATATGATTTAATAAAAAATCGTCTTTATTCCATATTCTTTCCCTTTGTAATTTTTCGAACAATTATTTTGACTCTTAGAGTCCAAAGAGCTATTGATATACTTATTAGAATAAAAGTACAATAACCATTGTCCTTATTCCAGACATTAAGATCATTTCAAACATAAGTCATTCAATTTAATCGCTATTAATGCATATCCTACAATTACAATCTAACTGGCAAGCCCTTAAAACTAAGTCTACAAGCAAATAAGGCCATTTGAAAATAACACAAAAAATATAATTGCCTGAACTTACTTTGATACCTTTACTTTTAAACTGAAATGAAAAAATAGTAGCCATTCAAAGCATTTGAAAAAATATATAAAAGATGTATACCTTGTCTAATAGTTACGTTCCTACATTCAAAGCTAAATGACTAAAAATACACTACCATGCAAAGCATTTGAAACAAATATATGAAATAGATCCCTTGCCGCCCAACTTAATGAGTCTCCTACAAATTAAGTCAAGAGAGTAAGAAAAAATCCCCACTAAGAATAGAGGAGAATTTTTATGTGGAAAACATGTAGGGAAATGCTGAGAATCATTATTATGTATATATGCCCATATAGTCGTGACCCATCGTAAATACACAACAAATAAAACAATTTCTTCCTTCAAACAGATATCTCTTTACAATACACAAAAGAACATAATTCATGACCATTCCTCATCTCCTTGAGAGTGAGACTACCATTAAGAGAGGAGAACCTCAGTAATTATTTTCCTTGAGGCTTATTCTTATCCCTGGGAACTTTTATTCCATTGTAGTCCTCAATTCTTTTTTCGTACCTTATAATCAGTCTACCTTTGTTAATAATAATCATATTATTATCTTATTCGATAAGTCAGTTTATAAGATTATCCGATAAAACACGGGGTGATCATTATTCTATACATATACATTCCATTCCTCTCGCATACTCAGAGAGAATACACACACAAAGAATTTCCCCTCTAGGGCCATTCCGATGCAAAAATAATTATTACAACCTTCTTCTTCTTTCCTCTATTTGAATTTCCCTCCCTTTTGATGAGTCCTCTCTCATTCGCGTCATTGAGGAGGAGGAAAAGGAATAAAAGAGGAGAAAGGAAGTAATAATAATAACTCTTCACTCTCAAGCCTGATTGAAATGTCTTATATGGGTCATTAGGGTCTCTTTAGGCTGATCAATAGTTGAATTTGTATGGAATGATAATTGCTCTCTTTTTCTCTCTCTCTCTCTCTCATGGATTCTTTATGAACTTAAGGATTTTAAATAAGGATTAAGGGAGACTAATGAATTGATCCCTCTAAGTGAAAGATGGAAGGAGAAAAAATCAATTAAGTCTTTCATTTTATATACATGGATTTCCGTATGTTATGTATATTTGCAATTAAATCCGCATGGGGTTCATTTTCTTCTTCTTATTATTTTTCAACGGCTTCACTTTTTTTTGACTTGATAAAAGCTGTTATAAGTTTGAAGAGAAACAGGGCAAGAAGATAAAAAGCCACCACCTGATGAATAATAGTAATAATTTGCTTCTTCTCCAGGGATCTTTGATCTACTTATGTATACATATATATATATGAATGTGTTCTATCCAAGCGGTTGGGTAGGTACATTCAGAAGCTACCTTATAAAAAAGCAATCTATATTAATTAAATCGTTTCCCCTCTGGGTGCTGCAAAATGAAAATTCATTTTCTTCTCAAATTAAGATTGGTAATCCCCTGGTGAGAAAGCGAGGACGAGAGAGAGATGAACGGAAGGCTTTGTAGGCGTACTCCTCATAAAATACATGGAATGGCTGGCTTTTATTTTGGCTAAAATTGTATTTTTGTTCTCCAGTAAGAGCCCTCGGTATCCCTATGTTTTAATGATACGATATTTATTTATAGTATTGGGATATCACAGTATCTACTTTAAAGCCTTTGCAATTATCAATACAAAAAACTGTATCGCCGAAAGACTTTCGTCATATAATCTAATACAACTGCTTGAAATAATAGTGATTTTACTAGGTGTAGCAGCTAGATACACAGACATTTTGAATTAAAGACACCACAGAAGGACGGTGCCACTAGGTGCCATCTGCCATCAGCGGATTAAATATTCCCTAAACAGCGCGCACAAAAGAGATTTGTCAAAAAATTGATCGTTTATCTTTAGAATTCCCTAAAATGTACTTTACTGCTAAGCAAAATGATGTTATAACATTTACCTACATAAGTATCAAAACAGATGAATATCAATACCACAGGAGGATGTTGTTACTTGATTCCCTCCCATCAAACAGAATAAAACATATTCCTCAACAGGGCCACCGCATTAAAGAAACTACTAATATCGTTTAACATATAAGTGAAAGAGGTCGAACGATAGTTGATTTTGAGGGCCGATATATTAGCGATAATTTTTATTAGAAAAAAAGTCGATATCCGATTAATTAGTTTACTTACGTATATATATATACATATATATTAGCAAGAAAAATAAAAAAAAATAGTTAATATATAAAAATACTACTGCTTGTCATTCGTTACGAACAATTAATGTTAAGTTTTTTCATATTTATTGTTTTTGAAGGAACCTCGAAAAGAAAAAGAGTTTTATCTTCGTCTACCTGATTGAATGGATGTATTATTTTCAAGTAGATGACATATATTTGAAAATCATGAAATGTAATATAAATATTTTTTAAAGTCAATCTTTGCCAAAATATAATAGTCGATATCGATAGTTTGACAAACGTACAAACGACGCCAATTAATTGGAAAAACGATATATCGGTTGACTTTTAATAAGTAGTCTTGTTCTTTTTTTTAGCCATCCTTATACTGAACTTTATTAAGTTATACCTAGGCAGCAATTATATATAAACATATAATATATATGTTGACGAAAACGATACTTGAGTATAAAGTATGTTGATATCACGACAATACTTCTGGTAAAAGCCAGTATTAGAATATATTCTAAAATATTCGTATTAGTAATTTTAATGGGATTTCATAATATGAAATCACAGATCGAAAATATAAAAGGCTTTAATTCTTATATAAAATATTTTTGCCCTTTATCTTATAAAGAATTAAAATAAGTACGATATCATTAATTGAAATAGTTTATCAAATCATAATTATATATATATATGTATGTAAAAGTGATGATTTGGTTTTAAAGATTAAAAAAAAGTTAAGATAAGAAACCGTAGATTTTAAAATAACAAACAGGAGCTGAATATGTTATATCATTCTTTCAATATGTAGATTGTAGGTATACTATACAATATAATGTTGGGTAAATCTATTTAATGCTTTGGTTTTATGAGACGTATTGTTTATTTTAATATGCTTCTTCGGATACAGGCCGATCCTTAACTCTTTTCTTAAAGGGACTCAGGCACTGGAACCTACGTCAAATATGACATCACATTAAGTTTGAATGCTACATATTTCTTATCAAAAAGAAGAGCAGCTTCACCTGACATACGAAATAATTATAAATGAAACTTTAAAAATCCGGACTCATTACATTCATTCGTTTTTATCCATTTATATCATAACAAATATGTCAGAATATATTTAATAATAAACTCCACCCTTTTGGAGCTCAAGGGATTCAAAGTTCCATCCAAGCTCAAATATCTCTACAAACTACGACCAACAAATGACCATCCGAATTCCTTTTAATCAAACAGAGAAGAAGCCCTTAAGCTTATTACACCGATAAGTGCCCCCCACTCTTAATCGGATTAAATAAATACTTTTTTCCAGGTCAAAAGTTGTAAATTTGGAGCGTTATAAGTGAATGGAAGAATTATTTATATATGCTCAAACTATTATTATGATTATTATTGCTCGTATTCATGGCAAAAATATAACCAAGGATTCACTCATAAATTATTGAGCATTCCTTCATCATATAAAAACATCTTTTTTTTAGAGGGTGAATAGTATTTTTAAATAGTCAAGGTTGATGTCAGGATGGGGCAATAAACTTTGTTTTTTAATACATGAGGTGAGTTACTGGTGGCGTTTCATCCTCGTTGTTATCTCTTTTTTAGGGTCTTGGTGAAGCAACTATAATTAGTCAAGGCCTTATCTACTCTCACAGATCTATTCCTTCGTCATCATCCGGGACAATAAAGATGGATTGATTTGTCATTATTGAATTAGGGTCCTCGTAAAAGGATCTTCGTGTGAGGGGGTTGATGTGTATCTGGGATCTGCTTGAATATTTATAGTGACCACACGGAATGAACTGATGGCAAGATGATCTTCTTATCATCTCTTTGTTTGAAGCCCACAAAAATGTGTGTCTTTCTCTCTGAGGGTCCTTGACAATGACGAGGGATGAGTTTTAATGAGGAGCAATCAATGAAGCAAACGTCTCATCACTGTCTCCACACATTCCATTCAAGGAAAAAAAGAGAAAAGTGGGATGTCCAAGGAAAATTATTCAGATGTATTATAGGTTAAGTGTTCTTAACCTATCTAGACAAGGAAAGGAGTCTATGGTGCTCTTCAATGGATTAGGCATACGGCTCATATGGGCAGATGGGCAGTAGACTAGTGTTAAAAAAATTTTATAAATGGTAATGTTTTGACGAATAATATATAGGTTTTTGGTTCTTCATTACATGGTCTTTATTAGAAATATTATACTTTCAAATAGGATATGTAAAATATTTGATATGGTTTTTAAGGGAAATTATGTGTAAAAAAAAACTTTAAAAATTAAGCTCCTTTTTGCATTTTCTTTCAAATTATATATATCACCATTTTTTGTGATTAAAATCTTAGTGCAAGTTGATTCGTTTAATATTGTGTTTTAAGTAATATGTAAAACTGTTTATAGTGTTTTAATTGTAGTAAACTTTGTTTAAAAATGTTAATTCTGTATTTAATATTTAATTTTTTATCAGATAAAGTTATGGTCTTCGTACACTTGACTGTTTCATATTATTTCCTCAAAATTACCAAATAATCGTATTTATGAGTAGAATATTACATAAACGTACTACTACTACCAATTTGAAACTTGATTTTAGATGTTAAATTTGAATTAGTTATTTTCCCTCTTAAACACCTAATTCCCTTTCGAAACAACTGCAATTAAAACAAAGATATGTATTCAAACAATACTTTTGCCCTCATGTTTTTTAAGGCTAGGCACATCCTTATGAACTCTTTTATTTTTATGGGGGAAAATATCAGCTATAATAATTCAATTGAGACGAAAAAATACATTCTTGATTTGCATATTAATATTTTACTCCTCTTGGATGCATTCACTTACTATGCATGTAAAATGGCTTTCAAAGGGCTTAGCTCAGTGGTTTTTGTATAGATTTGATCGGTGGATTGAGGTGATAAACTGTGTAATCGTTTATATGTCCCAGGAAACACCTAGCACTTCGGCTAGTCAGGGATGTCAGGAATTTAAAAATATGTAAAGCAATGTAAAATATATATAAAACTTTATAAATTGAAACAAATACTAAAATATAAATATATAACTAAAAGCAAAAGGTTTTTTCGATGAAATAAAAACAACCTTAATGTTAAAATAAAAATAAATAAACTGTTTGGCATAATTTAAATTTATAATTTTAATATAGAGGGTTCGAAAGTATATGTATCGAAAGACGTCATGCAGTGCTTCAAACAGGAAAAGTAATACGGCTTCTATTATCAAAGAAAATGAGCGGACCTTAAAGAGCAGTAAAGAAGTTTTAGGGGTCGTAAAAAAATATAATCTATTTAAAGTTTATTAGTATTTTCAAACCCTCTATATTAAAATTATAAATTTAAATTATGGCAAACAGTTTTTATAAAATAAATATTTATAAACAATTAGATGTGATTCACAAATTTAGGCATTAAAAAAAGGTTTCTTCTCAATATTGTACAAAAATATATCGTTAGTAATCAAGTTTTCCTACGCAATTATGATTCTTAATAAAATCACTATGCCTAAAACAATGAATTAGTTTAATATTATTCAATAAACATTATGATTAATATGGGCCACGTTCTATATCTTTCTGCCGCAAGACATCTATTAAGCACACAATAAACATAAGGATATACTTAAAAACAATAAAGTTCAAAACTAAACAATTTAGTTTAAAATAGATTGTATAACTACAGGGCAAAACATCTTAACAAACTAAATATAAGCTAAAATATTGGGTATAGGTTCAAAATATTTTTTAGAACAATATTCGTAGTATAAAACGGCCAGAAAAAACACGGTAATAAATCCTTGTTTTGATATATTATATATTATTATTTGATGCTAAAGTTTGAATATTAAAATGATTATGAATGCTTTTGAATACATTCGCGTCAGCTTTGAATATGTTTTTTGTATAATTATAAATAATAAATAACTGTATTTGAAACGGGAAATAATAATTCACATTTAATAAAAGAGTAGTCTCATTCTAAATCTCTTTTTTTGGGCTCCAAAAATTATTGCCAGATCGTCAAATATACCCATCCGTTATATAAACGAACTAATTTATTAAGCATACATTCCCTTCCAGCTCAAGAACTGACATGCAAAGCCTCCCCTAAAAAATGAATGAAACCTGTCAAAAACCTATTTACTAAGTTGGCAACAAAAATGCTTTAATCCCCGAAATTTCATTCATTTATATTCTTGAAACAAGGAATAAATGCAAAATCTGTTAAGTCATGATATATTTGATGAACAAAGTACCGAAGTCATTATATTATTATACTTAGTCCTTAATTGGAGAACATCTTTCTTTTTTTTTCATTGTTGTTTGACTCGAGAGCTCAAGGAGAGGAGAGGCAAAAAAAGACCGACACTCGGTTTGTGGTCAAAAATGTGTATGATAGTCTATAGAATATGAACTGTCAACTTTTTAAGATGAGGAAGAAGATGGAATGAAAGACATTCCGATGAATATTATTATTTTTGTTATTATTTCTTTGACGGAGGTGAACTCTTTTAGGGGTGTGGAATTTGGTTGTTGATAATAATTGTGATAATACTAAGAATAAGGAACCGAGTGTGTTTGTGTGTGGGTTTTTTAAGGCTTCATGATAGACATCTTGTACTGGATCTGTCAACAGGGTATAAGAGGAAAGGGGAAAAAGATGAGCAGAATAATAATAATAAATGATAAACATCTTGAGTTTATTATTATTCTTTTTTTCTTCCTTTGAAAAGGCACAAGTCATGTTTTTACATATTTTTTGAGCTGTTGTTTTGTGTAGAGTTTTTTTTCTTCTCCTTCTTTCGAGATCTAATGGTGATTATTCACGTGTTTCATACAATATTATTATTATTAAAGGGCACAAGATGGATCTGAAGAGGAAAAAAAAGATGAAACTATCATGCTGAACAATAATAGAGGCATGAAAGGGCCGGAACACATGTAAATAGTTTCTTGTAGGGCTCATCAGACATCCCTGCTTCTTTGTGGTATTTGTTAGCCCCGTTATGACTTGTGGAATGTGTTAGTCTTGGAGGCTTTTACATACATGCCTAAAAGAATGGAGTGGGGTTAATGTAATTAATTATCATTAAAATAACTTGTTGTTTTCTTAGAGAATATATGGATAATATATATTAGATATGGTTGAGGTATAGATGAAGATAATCGGGGGTTCTTTTTGCTTTAAAGTGATGACAATCATTAATGCATAAGGTATTTAGGAAATGTAAAAACTCATTGGGAGTATTAATAATGAATGAATGCATATTAATATTTAATGGATGAACTAATCCAAGAGAGGTCGCAAAAACCTGATTTCATATATATGTATTTTATCTTATATTAACATTAATTCGAAAAGTTTGAATGAGTTTATATTTGGTCAAATGCATAAATCCATCGAAAAAAAGATTAATAAAGTTTTAATTGAATAAATTCTACTTATCTATGTATATATATTCATAAGTTGAACTCAATTACGGTTAGTACAACTCAGCAATTAGAGTCACGGCATTCGGTAATCACTTCTATGGGACAGTACAATATCAAATTATAAAAACAACGTACAAGACGTTGTCATATCTCATTCGCCGTATTGATGAGTTCTTTACTCTTATATGAATCGTTTAATTCGTAGTCAAGAAGGCAGTAGTTATTACCTCCACCGAAGGAGGTATTGTTTTTCACTGGCGTTGGTTTGTTGGTTGGGTTTGTCAGCAGGATAACTCAAAAAGCGGATTCGGATGAAACTTTGTCGAGTTGTTGGAAATGTCAAAAGGAACAAGTGATTAAATTTTGGCATCTCTGAGTGTAGAATTAAGATGCATAATGAGCTAAATACTAATAAATATTTCAAGTTAGCCTACTCTGCCAATAGATGTCGCTGTGCTGTGAAATCGGGGGCCGGGAGCGTCTTCCTCTTGGAATTTCCGTCGAGGGGAACCTTCCCCGTCCCTCTACGCTGCCCCAGTCGTGAAAAATCCGCCTCGGAAGGCTCATTAGGACCCCGTGACGGCGGAGGTTTGCACTCTCTGAGTGTATATATGCCTCTAGTTACCTCCGCCGAAGGAGGTATTGTTTTCACTGGCGTTGTTTGTTGGTTTGTTTGTTTGTTGGTTTGTCAGCAGGATAACTCAAAAAGTACGGAATGGATTTGGATAAAAACTTTGTGGAGTTGTTGGAAATGCCAAAGTAACAAGTGATTAAATTTTGGCATCTCTGAGTGCAGAATTAAGATGCAAAACGAGCTAAATACTAATAATATTTCAAGTTAGCCTACTCTGCCAATAGATGTCGCTGTGCTGTGAAATCGTCTTCCTCTCGAATTTCCGTCGAGGGGAACCCTCCCCCGTCCCTCTACGCCGCCCCAGTCGTAAAAAATCCGCCTCGGAAGGCTCATAAGGACCCTGTGACGGCGGAGGTTTGCACTCTCTGAGTGTATATATGCCTCTAGTTTACTACTATTTTAGAACACAAAGTGATTGTATTGACCTCACATATCAACTGGATTTAATGCTTAATATATCTGTTAAAATATAATTCATTTGAAACGTATTGGAAAATCCTCACTAAAGTAACAGAAGCATTTTTTCAATTATGATTTGATATCCTAGTTCTTAATAGTATTTTATATATAGTGTTAGAAATTATTGAATTGCTTAGACTTTGCTTTCATAAAACCCTTAAATAGCATAATAACAGCTACTTTGTTGGATTCGATTAATATATTAGGGGATAGCCACATAATTGACTTACCTATCGAAAGCCATACATCATATGAATAATGGAATAATAACTCTTTGAAAGTATTAAATGTTTCTTCAAAGTTTATGCTCTTGAAGATTATATGCATTACATAATTAATTGCAAAAAGAATTTTTTCATAATTTATTGTCAAAATTTAAGAACTTCAGTTTAATTAATTACATCGGATTATGTTTTGCTAATATATTCAATGGTTGAGTTGTTAAGCTGTTTTAATGATGAATTAAGTAAGTAAAAATATATATCTATGGTCATTATAACAATGATTGCTAAATATTTTAAGAGGTATTATAGTTAGATAATGAGGGCTATAAAATGGCGTGACTCTTTTATTATATCTTAAAGCTATTTTTTATCCCTGTTTTTAGGGTCGTTAAAATAACAATATAGAAATTATAAACACATCTTGGAACTGTAAACAAAAAAAGAATGGCCATTAAATACCACAGCTTTTTTTACGAAGGGTTGAAGTAAGATTTATTTCCATTTTCTTAAACTGACATTTCATAATCAAGAAAGTATTTGGGTGTAACCTGTTTGTTCTGTAGGGACATCCAGTCATCCCCACCAAATTCAAGGCAGCCATGGACAAATTATACGCCCCTTACAAATTTCATTATCGTAAATTGAAGATCCTAAATATAATTCATAATGTCTTACAATTACTCACGTGGGCACGTAACTGATAAAGTAAAGTTTGAAATGATATTTTCAATGTGTAGCAAGAAGATCATATTAATTTCTTGTTTTATAATTATTTTATACATTTTACAATAGATTGCAATATCAAAAATATATCTTTATGAATAGTTATGGATAGTTCTTTAAAGGAAGAGGATTTTTATGTGAAGAATGCTGCTCTTAAGACATTTTATTCTCTTTCCGTCAGTGTTCCCGCTGATATGTCTGCCATCACTGTCAGTTTTTCACGAAAATGCTCAAAACCTACTCGTACTGATTTGAGGAAAAAGTTTTCGAAGAGAGGTGGAGGAGATCAAGACGACAACGGAATATCTGTCCAGTCCTCCTCCAGCACTTCCTTACCCAGTTAATATGTTATATATATAAATAAATATATATATATTAGGGTGGTTCTTTTTTCAAATGTTTGAAATGTTAGCAACAAGTGGATTTTCTGTTTCTTGGTGATAAAAGAAGACGACATACAAAGTTTGAACAAAATTGGTCAACATTACGAGGTCGCGCAACGAGGTCAAAGTTTTAAAAATTTAGTAAAATATAGTTTTTCGCAAATTTCTTCAAAATGGAGGACGTTACAGACTTCAATAATAATTATTAATTTAAAGGAAATCTAATTACTACCAGACGTATGTTTGATGTTTTTTAATAAAACAAAGTTTTCAGTAAAAACAAAGAAAAAAATGGAGTGTGTATTGTTAGCATATTTCATAGCTTTTTTGTATCAATTAACTTCACTCGCCTGTAGAAGATGACTTGTTCGCTTCAGAGTAAAATAGTACTTTTAAGTTTAGTAAACTTTAGATGATAAATCCAAAAATGACCTTGGTTGCATTCTATCAATTCAGAATTCAGTACAATCTGAGTTTACATCATATGATTCAGAGCCTGTATTGACCTATAAGAAATCGATTATGAAAAAAATAAAAATAATGTGTTTCTTAGATTTGCGTCAAGGTATCCTCTCAAAATTTTACTTTGTCTCTGACGCATTTATAATCCATTATATGCGTCATTTTGTACGCGAGATAGGCTTTTTTAAATGTACATATAACTCTCTACTTATTAAATTGACATGATTTAGTATACCAAAATATTAAAGCTGGTTAACCAAGCTTTCATTTGATATGTTTGGTGTTCTAAAAATCGCTATACTTTAAGGATATAAGCAAATACATTTTTGCACGTACCTCCCCCAAAAATTGATCTTTTGATATGAGAATATACGATTACCATCTGGTAACTGCTGTTAGTGTTACCTGGATAGAAAGAGAAAGAAAGGGAGAGAGTATTTTGCCTCACTTCTCTCCCTTCTTTTTTCTTCCTATCCAGGTAACACTAACTGCAGTTACCAAATGGTAATTGTATTTTCTCATATCAAAAGATCAATTTTTGGGGGAGAGTACGTGCAAAAATGTATTTGCTTATATCTCTTAAAGTATAGCGATTTTTAGAACACCAAACATAGCAAATGAAAGCTTGGTTAACCAGCGTTAATATTTTGGTATACTAAATCATGTCAATTTAATAAGTAGAGAGTTATAAGTACATTTAAAAAAGCCTATCTCGCGTACAAAATGACGCATATAATGGATTATAAATGCGTCAGAGACAAAGTAAAATTTGAGAGGATACCTTGACGCAAATCTAAGAAACACATTATTTTTTTTTTTTCCTAATCGATTTCTTATAGGTCAATACAGGCTCTGAATCATATGATGTAAACTCAGATTGTACTGAATTCTGAATTGATAGAATGCAACCAAGGTCATTTTTGGATTTATCATCTAAAGGTTTACTAAGCTTAAAAGTACTATTTTACTCTGAAGCGAACAAGTCATCTTCTACAGGCGAGTGAAGTTAATTGATACAAAAAAGCTATGAAATATGCTAACAATACACACTCCATTTTTTCTTTGTTTTTACTGAAAACTTTGTTTTATTAAAAAACATCAAATAACGTCTGGTAGTAAATAGATTTCCTTTAAATTAATAATTATTATTGAAGTCTGTAACGTCCACCATTTTGAAGAAATTTGCAGAAAATTATATTTTTACTAAATTTTTAAAACTTTGACCTCGTTGCGCGACCTTGTAATGTTGACCGATTTTGTTCAAACTTTGTATGTCGTCTTCTTTTATCACCAAGAAACAGAAAATTTACTTTGTTGCTAACATTTCAAACATTTGAAAAATAAGAACAACCCTTATATATATATATATATATATATATATATATATATATATAATATATATATATATATATAATATATATATATATATATATATATATATATATATTTATATATATATATAAATAATATATATATAAATTAGTTCTATTTCACGTATTTCAGATTTGAGAATTGGGCTCCCCTAGTACTTTACCGCAGTACATAGAGATCATCTTGTGAAAGTTTGAACAATTCGAATAATGGGAAGTGTCTCCTTAACGGAAAAATTGAACGGTATATTAATGTTTTGAACTAATCATTTTGGGATATTTTTCGTAAAAAGGACTATTTCAAAACTTTTATATCTCGTTCGATTTTGAATATACATAAAAAATATAAACTAATTTATAATCTTTGCAAGCCTACCTACATTTTACACCAAATTGTTTGAACATAACGTTTATAGTGAGGACATTAGAAGCGATCGAATGGGAAACACTATATATAATCAATCAAAATAATCAACGCTAAGATGAAACCTTCCAAGATGTCCATAGCGTGTAAGTTGCTATATTTTATCTCTTGTAAGTCACTGAGCTTTTGCAGCTAATGTGTCTCAAATAGTTGTTGGGCGTCTAGCATTTAGTGGATGAAGACACCGATGAGCGAGCTCATAGTCCGAATGGGTAGCCTTTTACCCCCTCGGGAATAGTTTTCTCTCTCCCTCTCTGAATATCCTCAAATGAATACCGCCTGTCCTGTGATCATTTACTATTTGAGGGTTTGAAAGTACACACCCTATCGATAGGATCTTTTGCTACTGTTGGAGCCATATGACGATTAATTTGATTAATCTAGCCGATGGTTTGGAGCCGGTATAAATGAATGGGGCTCAATGTTACATTAAAAACGGTTATTTTAAAGAGAGTTATTACATTTGAGGTCAATGACTTATCTATTGTTTTAGTTTAGTTATGGTTCGATTGAGTTGAATCTGTTAAGATATGAGTAAGCATTGTTGGATTAAAATTACTAAATCGAACTTTGTATATCATTTTAATGAGATTAATCGACTGAGAACTTACTCCCTCGGAAGGATTTGATCTTGGTACATCAACATTGAGAGTTTACTTTAAATATTTCTAGTCCATTAAAAATAATATCACGACTATTTATCTAAAAAATCTATTAAATTGATATTTCCTATATACATTTTGGCATATTTATTTATGTTTATAGTAAATTATTTTTACAAAACAATACATTAGTTTTCTCTCTATTCAACAACACTTACCTACATATAAAAAACTATAATTTTATTTCCATATATATTTCTACCGTTTATTTTTGATGAACGGGTTTTGATGACTATAATTACTATTAGGTAACAAGTAAAAATAAATTATTTAACAATTTAACGTAGAAAAAGACATATTATTATAAATTAACATTTTTATAATTTCGATATATTGGAAACTATTAAATTTTATTTCATTATGATTTTATTACTAAAACAGTCATTTATTACCTCCGCCGAAGGAGGTATTGTTTTCACTGGCGTTGGTTTGTTTGTCGGCAGGATAACTCAAAAAGTACGGAACGGATTCGGATGAAACTTTGTGGAGTGGTTGGAAATGCCAAAGAAACAATTGATTAAATTTTGGCATCACTGAGTGTAGAATTAAGATGCAAAATGAGCTAAATACTATAAATATTTCAAGTTAGCCTACTCTGCCAAAGATGTCGCTGTGCTGTGAAATCGGGTGCCGGGAGCGTCTTCCTCTCGAAATTACCGTTGAGGGGAACCCTCCCCCGTCCCTCTACGCCGCCCCAGTCGTGAAAAACCGCCTAGGAAGGTTTATAAGGACCCCGTGACGGCGGAGGTTTGCACTCTCTGAGTGTATATATGCCTCTAGTTCCATATAAAATGTATTTTTTTGTTTGTTTATTCAACAGTTCCTTTTTAAATATACTTTACCAAACTTACTTTAAGCAGTGTTATAAGATTGTTTTTTATTGTAAGAGATAACTTATTGAATAAATGTTTTTGGTTAGGCATGATTATGTTTATACTTTTTATCCATATTTCTGGCTGTTTTATCGTTAGCTTAGGACAGGTGGTCCTAATCGGTGCACCAAGGTCTTTGTCCGACACATAGCGTCCTATCCATATTTTAAAGCATAAAACACTTCGTGACACTTTAAACAACCACATATTTTCTATCTTTGATGACCAATTGCATGCGAGTAAAGTCATACCAAATGATGCCATCCAGCAAATCAAATTGCCACATTACAAGGCGCTTAGCACTGCAATTTTGATTTGATTATTATGAGAATACATATTAAATCGTATTAGTTTCTAATGGACCTCCCATAATTTATCTTAAGCCTAGTTTATAGCTTTCATGTTAAATTAAAATATATACTTATACATATATATATATATATATATATATATATATATATATATATATATATATACAGGGTGATTCACTTAAATTGAGACTCACATATTACAAACTACAATCTTTTAATTAAATTTTACACAAATATTTTTAAAACAAAAATGATAGCACAATGTGTAATTGCTAAACGTATTTCAATAAATTTCCACATATCCTCCTTTGGACTTCACTACAGCTTTGAACCTCCTCACGGTGGAGGCAACACAGGCAGGAATCTCTACCTCAGACAAAAAATTTCACGGTCCAGGCCACCCACAACAGTCAGAATGACCGGGTTTTATCTAGAAAAAAGGAAGACATCCCCGTGCAGCTGAGGACTCTCTTCAGAAGGCAAAAGCCACCCTCAGTCATGGTCTGGGTGGGAGTGATGTCGGACGGGAAGAAGGCCCCAATTATCTTTGTCGAGGAGGGCGTGAAGATCGACCTGGCGGTATACCTGCATCTTCTTTCAGAGGAGGTCGTCCCAAAGGTACAAAGAGAGTATCCTACGGCTCTTTTACTGTTCCAACAAGATGTAGATCCATCCCATACCAGCAAATTGGTTCAAAGCTTCTGCACTGATATGTTTGCAGACTTTTGGTCCAAAGACCTGTGGCCTCCTTCCTCCCCAGATCTGAACCCAATGGACTTTGGAATATAGTTCATTCTGGAGACAAGGGTGTGTAGCAAGTCCTGGCCATCGGTGGAGATTCTAAAGAAGAAGCTGATTCAAGCCTTGGCCTCTTTGTCTGAGGAATAAATTCCTGCCTGTGTTGCCTCCACAGTGAGGAGGGTCAAAGCTGTAGTGAAGCCAAAGAAGGAAATGTGAAAATTTAATGAAATACATTTTGTAAATTACACATTGCGCTATCATTTTTGTTTAAAAATTATTTGTGTAAAATTTAATACAAAGATGTAGTTTGTAATATGTGAGTCTCAATTTAAGTGAATCACCTGTATATATATACAACAACTCTAAACGAATAAATCGGTTAAAATATATGTTTTTAGATAAATGCCATCTGAGGTTCATGAGAATCAGAGTCAACGAATAAAATAACGAATTTCTTTTTTTGTAAAGGATCTCTTAAAAAGAAGTTGATTATCAAAAGAACGAATAAAATATATTTTCATTATAACAGAAAAAATATATAATTGTGAATATTGACGTCTTTGAGGCGGTAGGTTATTCATAAATATATAAGAAGAAAGTTCATTAAGGGGTTAAGGAGATGACGGTTAGACATATATATATATATATTGTGAGAAAAAGCTACATTTGCCTATTTTATATATAAATACAAAGATCATTTCGCTCCTTCTTGTTTTCGTATTAAACGCAGTAGATGACTTATAAGTCCAATTCCCTTCCTTTCAACTATCAGAATATTATTACTTTTATTATTATTTTTTTATCACTATTTGAGATAAGAAGGAGAGGAAAAGATTCTCATTTATTTCTTCGTGATGGTCGTGCAATATTCCATCTTGATATACGTTTATATTGAAGCTCGGCGGAAAGATGGTTCTTAGAGCAAGTAAGCGGACTCTGGTTATTTGAAGTGAGTGAAGGTAGAGCTGCGGCATGGTAGTGGAGCAAGGTGATAATCATCATCATTTAATGCTTGAAAAATACGAATAACCGCATATGTGATCGTTAGCGCAAACCGAAAAATTAAGAGTTTTTAACGACCATTAAAAATAGCCCGAGTGTAAAATCGATAAATACAATTAAATTAACTCAAAAATTATTATCATATGCTTTACATACAAGATATCAATTAAAGACTTCAATTGCTGTATGTGAGATATTCATAAACGAACTGCATCGTACATCAATTGAACAAGAAAAAAGTATTTCACTTCTCATTTTGGAGCGAGCAGAAGGCGGTTATTTTAGGCAAATAAAAAAATTACCATATAAATAAATAATAACTTTATTTTGAGTGTGTCTTTATTGCATATCTATTAGTATATATCAATGCTTTAAGTTGCAGAAGGCTTGTACATAAAGCATTAAAAAGACGTTTCTTTTCACACTATTTTTACAAGTTTAATTCTGTTTTTTATACAACAATTATAGCACGTCCCTGGGTTTGAAATCCAAATATGCTTATTTGTGGCATGTGGGTTCCTTAGAATCTTTGTGTCAGTGATCGTGATCATTACGCGTAATCCCTGTTTTATTCGTAGTACAAGGTCAACTGATAAGTCCGAGACTAACACTAGATGGCGCCAGGGATTTGTTTTCAGCAGTACCAACCGTTAAAACATAAATGCATAAATATAACAGCTGTCTGACAACTAGTTTGTGAGATATTGCATTTTAAGTGAAGCTACTTTTGTTATTGTGTAAAAAATGGAAAAAGACGAATTTCGTGTGTTAATAAAACATTCAAAGTGGGTGCCGCGAGAGCTCACAATCGACCAAAAACACCATATCAGTATATCATATAATAGAAACCTTAAGAAACATGAAAAAGCAATTCAAAGGGTAGCCACATTTTTTAAAAATAAGAAAAAGTTTATTTATAACCTTTGACTTTATATAAGGACAATAACTTAATTTTACCTATGTGGCTCAATGCTATTACAGTATCCGATAAAATATAGATAAGATTGATAGTGTTTTCCCTAATATATTTCTTACCTAGAGATATATCACAAATACATTTCTCAGCTTCTAAGCAGTCTTTTTTTGTTGTAAAATTCATTTTTCAGCTGGTGGGTCACAATTATAAATATATATGAGGGGAATGCCTTTCCTTACCTGTAGATTCATAGGGCCTAATTGGATATGGTTCATTCGTCGCCTCTAAGAGGGTATGGAGAGGTGATAATCCTAATTAATACCATCATTAAAATAGAATACCTCGCATACCAAAATAAATATTCATGTAACTTATGAAAACTGAATTCGCATTTATCGCACCTTGTCGGAATCCCACAAAGGGCTTAAGATATATATTTATTGACCCATCCGCGCACCACTACCTTGATTAAAAGGCTGTAAAATGATAATGATTGTATTATTATGCTGCTAATGAATATCTGACATCTATGAAAAAGAGAAAAAAGGAATTCAATTACATGCTCCGATTCATATTTTGCTAAACGAATAAGACGTCCTCATCATTTATTTTTTGCTAATTGAAAAGTGGACATGAACGTGTTCATCATTTTTTGCTGCTAATATTTATATGTATCCTAGATCTGTATTTTGAACGTCATATTAACAGGCCAGCTTTCTAAAGTTGTTTTTTTGGGTGTGAATGAAGTTTTTTTCAATAATACTTGCGAAGAGGGTGAATGAAAAAATATAATGCTGGAGTATTTACAAGCGAAGATTTGTTATACCAATACGAATATAACTTCTAATTGTTATCATAGTAAAGATGGACATAATAAAAACAAAGTGTATATTTGACTATCAATTTACACCATTTCTAAGATACTTTTATATACGATCGAATGCACCCTGGATTTTTGTATTAAGAGTCAAATACTTTTCTGATATTTAAGCATGAAAAAAACCTGATTTTATACTCTTCCATGCCTGTGTATCATTCAATTAAGTTGTTTTAATAAATTGTTACACGTCTAGATATATTTATCTTGAGACAAATCGCCATTGATCCCTTTCTCTAATAAAATAATTTTAACTCAATACTAGATATAGGTAGACATACACGCTAACATTATGCTACGGACAGATAAAAGTAGTTTTAAATTATTTCAAATTCATGCATAGTGGGTAATGATTTAATTTACCTCAAATATTTTATCAAACGTCAATGTATGATCCAGAATTTCTATCTTAATTTCTGTGCAGCCGGACTCGGTCCACCCTCAAAAATGAACTACTAAGGTAGCTCAAGCTCAATAGATCATAGAGGACCATGGTGGACTGAACAATAGAACCGGCTCATTCGGGTTCCAAGCCAATCTTCAACCTACCTAAAATGTGCCAATGAAAGCCAAATATTTAGCTACCGGTATGAGCATTTGGTGCCAGTGATGGTTAGGCCATTCGCCGTTTTTGTTGACAAGGCTTCAAAATCCTAATCCACGTGTATCGGAGAAGGTAGTGACTCACAGATCATCCTGTGATTATAAATACTCGCTATTTTGTCGCCTACGGCGCCCATATGTTCGCCCTTCGGGGTCTGGGTAGGTTTTGGAGCTAGTTTTGTGAGGAAACAGACCTTAAAGAATATAAGAGAGGAGAGAAAAAATAATTTTCCTGGTTTGTACAACATTCTTCATAAAAATTTGACTTTGGTACAAAGAATGTTTTTTTAGTTACATGAGAGGCTTTTTTCTTTTTTTCTTTCTCTAATTCCTCTCCTCCTCCTTTTCTTTTTTCCTCTCTTTACCTTGACAAGTAGGTGGTTCGAATCAGACAAGGTTGATGTTTTTTTCTTCATTTCTGGACATCACTTGATAATAGTTTTATTAGGTCCGTCTTGACCCAAAGTTCCATAGGTACCTTCCAACAGTTAAATATGACCATAAAATGGGGATGAGATAGCGTACAGACATACAGACGAACGGACAAGATTGGTGAATTAATATATAGATGGCTGAAAAGTTGTCAAATTTATGATATCGACCAACGATTTTTTTCATGATCGTTTAAATAGATACACGTACAAAAATTGGTCATGTATTGATTGTTCGAGAGGTTTTCATATATATAGCAGTATTGTATCTCGCTTCTATATTAAATTTTTTTAAACTAACCAAACGGGAGTCAATCTCTGAATACTAATCAAACAACGCTGTATAATCTGATACATCTTTAAAGATGATATTATTAAATTGCAATTAAGTTTTAAGGGCGATTTAAGGTGCAGAAAATGTATTTTAGAGTAGTTTTATAATAAAGCATGTCTACAGTAAGATATTCTTACAATGATAAGGTAGATAGTATAATAAATAACCTACAGGGTGCAATAGCCGTGTGTTAAGGCGTGTTCAACTCTCAATGTTGGAGGCGCAGGTTCGAATACTCCCGAAGGGATGGTCATTTTTTGATCTATCTCATTGATAAAATCCTAGGTTCGAGTGACTAAATTGAATGCTATAATTTTTTATATCCTGTCGGATACAATTCCATCGACCCATATCGGCAAAAAACAACAACCTTGTAGTACATATGCCAATTATTTGTTTGGCTTTATAGAATGGCAACAACTATTTTAATATAAACAAATTAGGGTCCCAACCACCAATTTATTAATCTCTCAGTTCATGATGAACATCTTAGCAAATAAGTGATCACATACAACATCTTTTACTCCATAAATGTTTAACATAACGATTTTACACATAAACAAACACATAAACAGCATATTTCTGCCTCCAATATAAACAACGCCATTCCCTCCTGGAGTATTTTTCCCATGGAAATAATAACCATCAGCAAGTACATATATATTTTTTTCTCCAAAGAAAATTAATAATTACTTAACAAGAAAACTTATTTTTCCTCTTGATGTTTAATTTATTCCATTTAAAAAATAATCATGCTTTGTAATGGATGTAAAAAGCTATGTAGGGATTTATTTTTCTTAACAATGATTAGACACACAAAGGAGGTTTAGAAAAATATCATAGTTGGTGTTTGAGGAGTTAGGCCTCGCAGGTACCGGGCATGGCGAATACAGGCATTTTGAGCTTTTCCTCTTCTTTATATATCCCGTAGGTCATCTGTTTTAAAGAAAATGAAACGCCCCATAATTTTTTTTATGTATATTGTATATTAGTGGGTATCAATGGAGAAAAATGTCAAGATAAATATATTATAATTGGTTCTTAATGATGGTAACTGATCTTGTATATATATTTATAAATATAGTTAATAAACACTTCTTACTATTAAATATATCTTCATATATCCAATAAAATACTTCATTAAGTAAACAACAAGATAAGGTTATTTTCTTCTTAGTGGGTTACTTGAAAAATTTTAGCCGTGTAAAACTTTGCGTTTCATTTTCTGCTAAAAATGCCGTAGTTTTTCTATAAATAAAATATTTATTTAGAGTATTATTCAAACTTTTTATATTTCAGAGGTCAATCAGTATGCAACGAATTATTGATTCTAACTTTATATTTAATTGCTTCATAAGTAGATTATAAAATAATTTCTATAATTTATACTCAATTTCCATTTTTTGCTGTTGTAGCCCTTATACTCATTTGTGTGGTCGTGTTCTTTTGCTGTATGTATGTATTTGCTTTTATCAATGTACATATATTGTAATATTTGAATGTACTATGTAGACAGCAATAAATTCTTAACTAACAAAAAAAATCAATATTACTAAAACCTAAGTCGCGTAATGGGTATGTGTGTCCATAATAATTTATTCGAATAATCAAATATCTAATCATCAAGGAATAGTTTGTCCAACCAAAAACATCAATATGAATAGTCACTAAAACTAATTTATAAGGTATCTATTAGTTATAAAACATTTAATATAAAATAATGATATGAATATAAAAAAGTTTGTATTTATCATAAAATTAAAAATAAATACCTAAAAAACATCAAATACATATGTAAAGAAACCAGTTGGATTAAAATCCATTTATATAACAATAATTTCCTTTCCCATGCACACTTTTGCCGGACTTACAGTTTGACATCTAAAACGTTTTTGATGAGTTTTGATCCTCATGAACGAGGTTTTTTATTAATTAATGTAAATATAATATATCTGCCAAATATATAAAAAATAGATATAAAAAAAAATGTGCTTAATAAAGAACAGAGACAGGACTAAGGTATTAATTATTTTCCTTATAAAGCCTCATATTACAGATCAATCACAACCATAGAGCTAAAACCTACAAACTTGATCTCCAATGATGCCCACTATATTATATATACACATATTTATAAGTACCTCCAACCTGGAGTTGAAATATACTTTTAAAAAATACCAAAACTATGATAATATGCCTGAAAGGACCTCATAGGGCGGGAGACATTTGTCAACCATTTAGGGAGTTATTGAGAGGGCATCCCAGGGAGTTGAGAGAGGGAGAGCCCACTATGCTTTTTTCTTCTTTCTTCATGAATCAAGTTAGGGGTCTGCAACAGAGAAGGAGAGGCAGACATCAATGACATTGCCTCATGAAAATAATGGGAAAGAGGGTTTGGATTGACTTTTGTCATTGGGGAAGGATGCTCTGAGAAGCATGTTTGGATAAGCGTTCACTTGCTTTGAAAAGATATTTTTATAGTTTTCTGAAAAACGAATATATAAGTTTATATTGTATATATAAATCCATAGATTCAAATAACATATAAGTAGCCTCCTGTCATTGGCTGTATAAAATTCCATATTTCGATTCTTATATAACAATACCGACATTGCATATTTACAACATTTTAACGCCAATTGTATACATAAATTATTGTAAGATCAATATTTTTCTTATCGGTTGAAAACATTTATTCATAATCTGCGAAAGTTGTAATAGGATATAAAATAAAATACACTAAATTATAGTATATCTCTTTTAGTACTATATGTACTTGTTTTAGAGATAAAATGATATACGCTGCATGATTATAGTGTGAAAAATAAATAAAATACAATAAAATCATTTCACATTAAAAACAAGAATTAACCATTCTATTACAATATTAAAATCATGTTTATGGTATGGATAAATACCATTCAGTCAGCCTGCAATTGCGTAGTGGATTCGACCATTGAGATAATATTGGAAGAATATCATATGTTTTGTAAATCTTCAGACGATTTTTCCTGAGTTTTCCGGGGTTTTTAGTTTTAGGTCACTAAGAGCGAATTTAAAGGGTAGTGTTGAAGTTTTGAAGACGTCGGCCTTGTTTTTTGAAAGCTTATAAAGAGAATTGACGGTTTTTAAGCTTCTTTTTCATCATCCAATCAATGCATAGCACTCCTAGCATACAACAAGTCCAGGAGGTTAATAAGTTCTTCTTTTAAGATCGTTTCATAGATTATAATACGAGGGCTGGTCAATAAGTCCGTGACTTTTTAAATGAAACAAAGTTTTTTTGACAAAAGCTAATTTTATTTTTCAACATAGTCTCCTTTGAGCTCTATACACTTCGTCCAGCGTTTCTCCAATTTTTTTATCCCTTCCAAAAATAAGATTTCTCGAGGTCCTCAAATATGTATTTGTTTGTGAGATGATTTCATTGTTGAATAAAATCTCTTTCCGGCAAGCCATTTTTTAAGGTTCGGAAACAAGAAATAGTCACTCGGGGCTAAATCTGGAGAATACGGCGGATGAGGGAGCAATTCATAGCGTAATTCGTAAAATTTCGCCATGGAAACAACACATGTTGGACTCTTGCATTGTCTTGATGAAAATAACTTTTTTCTTGGCCAAATGGGGTCGTTTTTTCTTTAAATCCTCATTAAATCGGTCCAATAAGCTGGTATAATATTCGCCATTCATTGTTCTTCCCTTCTGAAGGTAATCTATGTGGATTACACCACGTGCATCCCAGAAAACAGTAGCCATGACTTTGTTGGCTGATAAACCCACTTGGCCTTCTTCGGCGCCGATTCACCCTCAAAACCCACTGTTTTGATTGCTGCTTGGTCTCTGGTGTGTTGTAGTGTATCCATGTTTCGTCCACTGTTACAAATCGGCGAAAAAACTCGTCCTTATTGCGGTTGAACAAAGCCAAACATTCCATCGAAGTTGTCACCCGATTGCGTTTATGGTCGATTGTGAGCAAACGCGGCACCCATCTTGCGGATAGCTTTTTCATAGCCAAGTGATCTTTCAAAATCGAAACCACTGACCCATGTGATATGCCTATGGCTTCCACAATCTCCCGCACTTTCAATCTCCGATCGGCCAACACCATATCATGAATTTTTTGAATTGTTTCTGGTGTAGCGACTTCAACTGGGCGTCCAGAGCGTTCGGCATCAATGGTGCTTGTACGACCACAACGAAATTCTGTAAACCACTTTTTTACCATTGATATCGATGGTGCAGAGTCTCCATAGTATTTATCGAGCTTAGCCTTTGTTTCAGCGATGGTTTTTTCCCGCAAAAATAATGCTTGATGAGCACACGAAATTCACTTTTCTCCATTTTCTACACAATTCACGAAGTTGTTTGTCTGTAAAGACTGTCAAACACAAACTAAAAGACCCAGCGTGTTCAAACTTTAACAGAAGTCAGCTGATAGATGCTTGTTGACAGGAGCAGTGTTGACAACCAAATTATATGGACGGAAATACAAAAAGTCACGGACTTATTGACCAACCCTCGTATATAAGAGCTTACTCTCCTCCATTGCAGAGAAAGCGCCAGCTGTATTCTGGACACTATGACGTATATCTTTTGAAGAATCCATAGAGATATAGAGGCTTATTCCTTTCAATAGCAGAAAAACATCGTTCAGCTGTTCGAGACACAATGACGTATTTCTCTGAAGGATCCAATAAGCTCTCTTGTCTTTATATCTCCATGGATCCTTCCATCACTACATCTACTCAAATATTATTTCCCAGGGAAAGAATTACAGGACCCAGGGAACGGAGAATTTTTTTTCTCTCTTTCTTTCTCGAAGAGCGTGAAAAATGAGGGTAGCTTAGGTCATCTATGAATA
>CP045894.1:3418075-3440519 GCA_013387185.1 Caligus rogercresseyi
GAAGCTGAGAAACGTATTTTTGATATATCTCTAGTAAAAATATTAGGAAACGCTATCAATCTATCTATATTTATCGGATACTGTAATAGCAATGAGCCACATATGTAAATTAAGTATTGTCCTTTATAAAGTAACAAAGGTCATATACACTTTTTTCTTATTCTTTTAAAAATCTGTACCCTTTTAATTGCTTTTTAATGTTTCTTAAGTTTCTATTATATGATATAATGATATGTTGTTTTTGGTCCGATTGTGAGATCTCGCGGCACCCACTTTGCACAGAGCTTTCGCATGTCCAATATTCATGCACGATATGTCCAACGCGCTCTTTCGATATCTTCAGAGTCTCAGCTATCTGGATCAACTCACTTTACGGTATTGTAAATCTTTTGTGGATTATTTTTATGTTTTGCTGTGTAACCACCTCTTTTGGGCGTCCACTGCGTTTATCATCATTCGTGCTCACACGACCACGTTTGAATTCAGCAAACCACGACATATGGTTTTGAGAGTCCGGATAACATTCTTCAAGCCAAGTTTTAGTTTCGACGGTATTTTTTACCATCAAAAAATCATGTTTTATTAACACACGAAATTCGTCTTTTTCCATTTTTTACACAATAACAAAAGTAGCTTCACCTAAAATGCAATATCTCACAAACTAGTTATCAGACAGCTGTTATATATATGCAGTATGTTTTGAAGGTTGGTACTAGCTGACAGTCATATGAAACAAATCCACTGGCGCATCTATGTGTTAGTCTCGGACTTATCAGTGACCTTGTACTTACGAATAAAACAGGATTACGCGTAATGATCACGATCACTGGACACAAGATTCTAAGAACCCACATGCCACAATAAGACATTTTGGATTTCAAACCCAGGGACGTGCTATAATTGTTGTATAAAAAACAGAATTAAACTTGTAACTAGTGTGAAAAGAAAACGTCTTTTTAATGCTTTATGTACAAGCCTTCTGCAACTTAAAGCATTGATATATACTAATAGATAGCAATAAAAGACACACTCAAATAAGTTCTTATTTATTTATATGGTCATTTTTTATTTGCCTAAATAACCGCTTCTGCTCGCTCCAAAATGAGAAGTGAAATCTTTTTTCCTTGTTCAATTGATGTACGATGCAGTTCGTTTAGGAATATCTCACATACAGCAATTGAAGTCTTTAATTGAATATCTTGTATGTAAAGCATATAAAAATAATTTTGAGTTAATTTAATTGTATTTTATCTATTTTACACTCGGGCTTTTTTTAATGGTCGTTAAAAACTCTTTAATTTTTCGGTTTGCGCTACGGATCACATATGCGGTTATTCGTATTTTTCAAGCATTAAATGATGATGATTATCACCTTGCTCCACTTACCATGCCAGCAGCTCTACCTTCACTCACTTCAAATAACCAGAGTCCGCTTACTTGCTCTAAGAACCATCTTTCCGCCGAGCTTCAATATAAACGTATATCAAGATGGAATATTGCACGACCATCACGAAGAAAAAAATGAGAATCTTTTCCCTCTCCTTCTTATCTCAAATAGTGATAAAAAAAAAAATATAAAAGTAATAATATTCTGATGGTTGAAAGGAAGGGAATTGGACTTATAAGTCATCTACTGCGTTTAATACGAAAACAAGAAGGAGCGAAATGATCTTTGTATTTATATATAAAATAGGCAAAATGTTTTTTTCTCTCACAATATAGATATATATATGTCTAATGTGTCTAACCGTCTCTCCTCAACCCCTTAACGAACTTTCTTCTTATAATAGTTATGAATAACTACCGCCTCAAAGACGCAATATTCACAATTATATATTTTTTCTGTTATATGAAAAATATTTTATTTCGTTTTTTTTGATAATCAACTTCTTTTTAAGAGATCCTTTTACAAAAAAAAGAATTCGTTATTTTATTCGTTGACTCTGATTCTCATGAACCTCAGATTGCATTTATCTAAAAATATATATTTTAACCGATTTTATTCGTTTAGAGTGTTTGTATATATATATATATATATATATATATATATATATATATATATATATACATTATAAATAAGAAGTATATATTTTAATTTAACATGAAAGCTATAAACTAGGCTTAAGACAAATTATGGGAGGTCCATTAAGAAACTAATACGATTTAATATGTTTCTCATAATAATCAATCAAAATTGCAGTGCTAAGCGCCGTGTAATGTGGCAATTTGATTGCTGGATGGCATCATTTGGTTATGACTTACTCGCATGCAATTGGTCATCAAAGATAAGAAAATATGTGGTCGTTTAAAGTGTCACGAAGTGTTTTATGCTTTAAATAGTGGATAGGACGCTATGTGGTCTGGACAAGACCTTGGTGCACCGATTAGGACCACCTGTCCTAACTAACGATAAAACAACCCGAAAATATGATAAAATGTATAAACATAAATCAGGCTAACCAAAAACATTTATTCAATAAGTTATATCTCTTACAATAAAAACCATCTTATAACACTGCTTAAAGTAAGTTTGGTAAAGTATATTTAAAAAGAAACTGTTGAATAAACAAACAAAAAATACATTTTATATGGAACTAGAGGCATATATACATCAGAGAGTGCAAACCTCCGCCGTCACGGGGTCCTTATAAGCCTTCCTAGGCGGATTTTTCACGACTGGGGCGGCGTAGAGGGAACGGGGGAGGTTCCCCTCACGGTAATTCCGAGAGGAAGACGCTCCCGGCACCCGATTTCACAGCACCAGCGGACATCTATTGGCAGAGTAGCTAACTGAAATATTTATTAGTATTTAGCTCATTTTGCATCTTAATTCTGCACTCAGTGATGCCAAAATTTAATCACTTGTTTCTTTTGGCATTTCCAACAACTCCACAAAGTTTCATCCGAATCCGTTCCGTACTTTTGAGTTATCCTGCTGACAACAAACCAACGCCAGTGAAAACAATACCTCCTTCGGCGGAGGTAATAAATGACTGTTTTTGTAATAAAATCATAATGAGAATAAAATTTAATAGTTTCTAATGTATCGGAAATTATAAAAAATGTTAATTTATAATAACATGTCTTTTTCGACGTTAAATTGTTAAATAAATTATTTTTTACTTGTTACCTAATAGTTAATTATAGTCATCAAAACCCGTTCATCAAAAATAAACGGTAGAATATATATGGAAAATAACATTATAGTTTTTTTATATGTAGGTAAGTGTTGTGAATAGAGGAAAACTATGTATGTTTTTAAAAATAATGTACTATAAAACATAAATAAAATATGCCAAAATGTATATATGGAAATATCATTTAATAGATTTTTTAGATAAATAGTCGGGATATTATAATGGACCTAGAAATATTTAAAGTAAAACTCTCAATGTTGATGGGACCAGATCAAACCTTCCGAGGGAGTAAGTCTCAGTCGATTAATCTCATAAAATGAGTATACAAGTTCGATTTAGTAATTTTATCCAACAATGCTTACTCATATCTTAACAGATCAACTCAATCGAACCATAACTAATCTAAAACAATAGATAAGTCATTGACCTCACATATAAAAACTCTCTTTAAAAATAACCGTTTTAATGTAATATTGAGCCCATTCATTTTATTCCGGCTCCAAACCATCGGCTACATTAATCAAATCAATCGTCATATGGCTCCAACAGTAGCAAAAAGATCCTATCGATAGGGTGCGTACTTTCAAACCCTCAAATAGTAAATGATCACAGGACAGGCGGTATTCATTTGAGGAGATTCAGAGAGAGAGAGAAACTATTCCCGAGGGGTAAAAGGCTACCCATTCGGACTATGAGCTCGCTCATCGGTGTCTTTATCCACTAATGCTAGAGCCCAACAACTATTTGAGACACATTAGCTGCAGAAGCTCAGTTGCTTACAAGATGAAATATGGCAACTTACACGATCTATGAACATCTTGTGGAATGTTGTCGTTATATATTATGGTATATATAGCTATATATATATTATATATATATATATATATATCTATGATATATATATATATATATATAGTGTTTCACCATTCGATCGCTTCTAATGTCCTCATTATAAACGTTATGTTCAAACAATTTGGTGTAAAATGTAGGTAGGCTTGCAAAGATTATAAATTAGTTTATATTTTTTATGTACATTCAAAATCGAACGAGATATAAATTTTTGAAATAGTCCTTTTTACGAAAAAATCCCAAAAATTATTATTTAAAAACATTAATATATCGTTCAATTTCCGTTAAGGAGACACTCCCATTATTCGAATTTGTTCAAACTTTCACAAGATGATCTCTATGTACTGCGGTAAAATACATAGGGGAGCCCAATTCTCAAATCTGAAATACGTGAAATAAGAACCATATTTATATATTATATATATAACCATATTAACTGGGTAAGGAAGTGCTGAAGGAGGACTGGACGGATATTCCGTTTTTCGTCTTGATCTCCTCCACCTCTCTTCGAAAACTTTTTCTCAAATCAGTACGAGTAGGTTTTGAGCATTTTCGTGAAAATGACAGTGATGGCAGACGTATCAGCGGGAACACTGACGGAAGAAAATAAAATGTCTTAAGAGCAGCATTCTTCACAGAAAAATCCTCTTCCTTTGAAGAACAGCCAGAACTATTCATAAAAGATATATTTTTGACATTGCAATCTATTGTAAATGTATAAAATAATTATAAAAACAAGTACTTTATATGATCTTTTGCTACGCAATGAAAATATCATTTCAAACTTACTTTATCAGTTACGTGCCCACGTGAGTAATTGTAAGACATTATGAAATTATATTTATGGGTCTTCAATTTACGATAATGAAATTTGTAAGGGGCGTTATAATTTGTCCATGGCTGCCTTGAATTTGGTGGGGATGACTGGATGGCCCTACAGACAAACAGGTTACACCCCAAATACTTTCTTGATTATGAAATGTCAGTTTAAGAAAATGGAAATAAATCTTACTTCAACCCTTCGTAAAAAAAAGTTGTTGTATTTAATGGCCATTCTTTTGTTTACAGTTCCAAGATGTGTTTATAATTTCTATATTGTTATTTTAACGACCCTAAAACAGGGATAAAAAATAGTTTTGAGATATAATTAAGGAGTCACTTCATTTATAGCCCTCATTATCTAACTTGAATTATCTCTGAATATTACCAATCATTGTTATAATGACCATATACAATTTTTAATAACTTAATAGACAGCTTATCACTCACACATTCAATGTTTAGTAAACATAATCCGATGCATTTAATTAAATTAAAGTTCTTCATTCTGACACTAACTTATGAAAAATGTATCTTATGCTTTTCCAATTAATTAATTAATGCATCTAATCTTCAAGAGCAAAACTATGAACGAACATTTAATACTTTCAAACATATATTTATTTCATTATCCATATGTAATAAACGATAGGTAAGGTAAATCAATAATGTGGTTATCCCCTATAATATAAACGCATCCACAAAGTAGCTGTTATTATGGTTTTTTATGACAACAAATGGTATACATCAATCATTTCTAACACTAAATATTAAATACTATTAAAAATCTGGATGTCCGTCTCCTATTTGGAACGGATTTAACAAATATATACTGTAGCTTTATCAGAGACTGGGCTGCAGCACAACGAATTATATGGAAATGTGCCCCTAATTTTCAAAATGATTCCATGTGGATATTATCCGTACCGAAAGTAGTATCGTCTTTTGTTGATATTATTAAGTTTTATTGACCACTTTAACGTTGACTTTCAACAAGCAATAGTTTTGAACATTAATGCTTATTTATCCTTATATTTACAAAATTGTTTGTCTAAAATAAAAATATGACTTAAGGCTAAATACATTATGATTACCATTTAAAAAAGTGTTAGCTTTCAAACAAGCTAATATTGAGATCTGTAGGGCAATAGACAACAAAAAGAAGCAAAAAGCTACAGAGTTCAATTTGCTTGGCGTGGAAGTGCAGATTTTCAATATTTGCAATGTCAAGAAGGTGAAGGTGATTCCCAAGAGAAGTGGTTGGATTAACAAGGCCACTGCTTCGGCAGCACGCCCTCCGCCAAGGACTCCGTAAAGACAACTGTGTGGCCATATATTTGGCCATATTGACAAGCTCAAGCCGAATTTCCTACTTAGAGGATGAAAAGGGCCCAAGAGATGAATCATTTGTCCTTTTTATGTGTTTTTTACGTTCTTCTTATTGAGTTATTTCATGTTATATTGTGTTTATATACACGTAAAAGATACAATAAAGTCATGTTGTACTGAGGTACAAAAAAGTATGTTGTATCCATTGATTGTCTATCTTTTAAAAATCCCTAAAATAACTTTAATGCTAGACAAAATGATGTTATTAACATTTACCTACGTAAGCATCACAAAGATGAATATCAATGCCACAGGAGGATGTTGCCACTTGGTTCCCTCCATCAACAGAATAAAGCATATTCCATCGACAGCGCCACAGCATTAAAGACTTATGTCTGTTTAACATATAAGTGAAAGAGGTCGAACGATAGTTGATTTTGAGGGCCGATATGCTAGTGATAGTTTTTTTATTATTAAAAAAGCAGATATCTGATTAATCAGCCATAGTTTTTTATGCAAATGTATATATATACATATATATATATATTAGCAAAAAAAAAAAAAAAAATAGTTAATATAGAAATCAATTACTGTTTGTCATTCGTTACGATCAAAATGTTTATGTTTTTCATGCTTACTGTGTTTGAAGGAACAGCACCTTCTTTGGTTCTCGAAAAGAAAAAGAGTCTTATCTTCGTCTACCTGATTGAACGGATGTATTATTTTCGAATAGAAAGACATATATTTGAAAATCCTGAAATTTAATTCATATAATTTTTAAGTTAATCTTTGAAAAAATAAATTAGCCAATATCGATATTTGAACAATGCACAACGGCGCCAATTCATCTAAACAGATAAATTGGTCGACCTTTATTAAGTATGGTTGTTCATTTTTATCCATTCTTACAATGAACTTTATTAAATTATACCTAGGCAGCAAGTTATATATAGATGTCTAATATATCTTATGACAAAACAATACTGATGAATAAAGTATGGGAATATCATGACAAATATATCTGGTAAAGCCACTGTTATAATATTCTAAAATATTTGTTAAAAATCATTTAATGGGGATTTCAAAGTATCAAATCACAGATAGAAAAATATAAAGGGCTATAATGATTTAAATAAAAATCTTTTTGCCCTTTATCTTATGAAGAATTAAGGTAAGTATGATACCAAAATTTAAATTTTTTATTAAATCATAATTGTATATTTATATTTAGAAAAAGTGATGACTTGGTTGATATGTAAAAAATAGAAGTTACTATAAGAAACTGTAGACTTTAAAGAACAAACAGAAACTTAATATGTGATATTCTTTTTTCAATGTGTAAGTATACTATACAATATACATGTTAGGTAAATCTAGTTAATGTCTTGGTTATATGTAGCGTATTGTTTATTTTCATATACCTCTTCGGATACATACCAGGCCGATCCTTAACTCCTTTCCAGAAGGGACTCAGTCACATGGAACCTACGTCAAATATGAAGTCTCATCAAATCGATTAAAACATGAATGTCCACAAGAGCAGTTTCATCGACATATTAAATAATTTAATAAAAGAAACATTACTTTTACTCGTTTTATCCATTTATATCATAACAATATGTCAGAATATATATATATATATATATATATATATATCTCCTCCTTTTGCAGCTCAAGGGATTCAAAGTTCCATCCATGTTCAAATATTTCTACCAACTACGACCAACAAATGACCAGCCGAATTCCTTTTAATCAAACAGAGAAAGAAGCCCTTAAGCTTATTACACCGATAAGTGCCCCCCACTCTTAATCGGATTAAATAAATACTTTTTTCAGGTCAAAAGTTGTAAATTTGGAGCGTTAGAAGTGAATGGAAGAATTATATTTATATGCTCAACCTATTATGGCTCGTATTCATGGCAAAAATATAACAAGGATTCACTCATAAATTATTGAGCATTCCTTCATCATATAAAAACATCTTTTTTTTAGAGGGTGAATAGTATTTTTAAATAGTCAAGGTTGATGTCAGGACGGGGCAATAAACTTTGTTTTTTATACATGAGGTGAGTTACTGGTGGCGTTTCATCCTTGTTGTTATCTCTTTTTTTAGGGTCTTGGTGAAGCAACTATAATTAGTCA
Organism: Caligus rogercresseyi; assembly: GCA_013387185.1. Classification (NCBI taxonomy): domain Eukaryota; kingdom Metazoa; phylum Arthropoda; class Copepoda; order Siphonostomatoida; family Caligidae; genus Caligus; species Caligus rogercresseyi. The sequence continues at coordinate 3,426,352 of CP045894.1, forward strand.
AGGCCTTATCTACTCTCACAAATCTATTCCTTCGTCATCATCCGGGACAATAAAGATGGATTGATTTGTCATTATTGAATTAGGGTCCTCGTAAAAAGGATCTTCGTGTGGGGGTTGATGTGTATCTGGGATCTGCTTGAATATTTATAGTGACCACACGGAATGAACTGATGGCAAGATGATCTTCTCATTATCTCTTTGTTTGAAGCCCACAAAAATGTGTTTCTCTCTCTCGGAGGGTCCTTGACAATGACGAGGGATGAGTTTTAATGAGGAGCAATCAATGAAGCAAACGTCTCATCACTGTCTCCCCACATTCCATTCAAGGAAAAAAAGAGAAAAGTGGGATGTCCAGGAAAATTATTCAGATGTATTATAGGTTAAGTGTTCTTATACTATCTAGACAAAGAAAGGAGTCTATGGTGCTCTTCAATGGATTAGGCATACGGCTCAGATGGGCAGATGGACAGTAGACTAGTGTTTAAAAAAATATTTATTAATGGTAATGTTTTGACGAATAAATATATAGGTTTTTGGTTCTTCATTTACATGGTCTTTATTAGAACAAATTATACTTTCAAAGAGGATATGTAAAATATTATGCTAGATGGTTTTTTAAGGAAAATATGTGTAATAAAAAAAAATACTATAAAAATTAAGTTCCTTTTTGCATTTTCTGTTAAATTATACCTATCACCATTTGTATTTGTGTTTAAATTCTTAGTGCAAGTTGGTTCTTTTACATATTGTATATAAATCATATATAAGCTGTTTATAATGTTTTAATTGTACTATACTTTGTGAAAAATGTTAATTCTTATTTAAATTTAGATTTTTATCAGATAAAGTTAAGGCCTTCGTACACTTGACTGTTTAATATTATTTCCTAAAAAAATACAAAATGATCGTATTTATGAAAAGAAGATTACATAAAACGTACTACTACTAACAATTTTGAAACTTGATTTTAGATGCTAAATTTGAATTAGTTATTTTCCCTCTTAAACAATATTTCCCTTTCGAAAGAACTGCAATTAAAACAAAGATATGTATTCGAACAATAATTTGTCCTCATGTTTTTTAAGGCTAGGCACAGCCTTCATAATTCTTTTTATTTTTATGAGGGAAAATATCAGCTATAATAATTCAGTGAGATGAAAAAATACATTCTTGATATACAAATTAATCCTTCACTTCTTTTGGATGCATGCACTTCACTATGCTTGTAAAAATGGCTTTCAGATGGCTTGGCTCAGTGTTTTTTGTTGCATATATTGATTCTGTATGATTGAGGTGATAAACTGCAGTATATGTATCGAAAGACTTCATGGAGGGCTTAAAACAGGAAAAGTAATTATCAAAGAAAATGAGCGGATCAAAAACTTAAAGAACAGTAACGAAGTTTTAAGGGTCGTAAAAAAATATAATCTATTTAAAGTTTATTAGTATTTTCGAGCCCACTATATTAAAATTAAAAATTTAAATTATGCCAAACAGTTTTATAAAATATATATTTATAAACAATTAGATGTGATTCACAAATTTAGGAATTAAAACAAATATTGCACAAAAATATATCGTTAGTAATCAAGTTTTCCTACGCAATTATGTTTCTTATCAAATCATTATGTCTAAAAAACAATGAATTAGATTAATAATATTCAATAAACATTATGATTTTTATGGGCCAAGTTCTATATTTTTTCTGCCGCAAGACATCTATTAAGCCACATAATAAACATAAGGATATACTTAAAAACAATAAAGTTACAAAACTAAACAATTAGTTTAAAATAAATTGTATAACTACAGGGCAAAACATCTTAACAAATTAAAATATAAAGCTGTAATATTTGGACATTAGGTTGAAATTTTTTTTTTTAGAACAATATTCGTAGTATGAAACGGTCAAGAAAAAAACCCGATAATAAAATCCTTGTTTTGATATACTATATGTTATTATTTGATCCTAAAGTTTGAATATTAAAATGATTATGAATGCATTTTAATTCATTTGCGTCAGCTTAGAATATTTTTTTTGTATAATTATAAATAATAAATAACTGTATTTGAAACGGGAAATAATCATTCACATTTTATAAAAGAGTAGTCTCATTCTAAATCCCTTTTTTGGGCTCCAAAAATTATTGCCAAATCGTCAAATATACCCATCCGTTATATAAACGAACTAATTTATTAATCATACATTCCTTCCAGCTCAAGAACTGACATGCAAAGCCTCCCCTAAAAAATGAATGAAACCTGTCAAAAACTATTTACTAAGTTGGCAACAAAAATGCTTTAATCCCCGAAATTTCATTCATTTATATTCTTGAAACACAGAATAAATGCAAAATCTGTTAAGTCATGATATATTTGATGAACAAAGCACCGAAGTCATTATATTATTATACTTAGTCCTTAATTGGAGAACATCTTTCTTTTTTTTTTTGTTGTTGTTTGACTCGAGAGCTCAAGGAGAGGAGAGGCAAAAAAAGACCGACACTCGGTTTGTGGTTGTCAAAAATGTGTATGATAGTCTATAGAATATGAACTGTCAACTTTTTAAGATGAGGAAGAAGAGGGAATGAAAGACATTCCGATGAATATTATTGTTATTATTTCTTTGACGGAGGTGAACTCTTTTAGGGGTGTGGAATTTTGGTTGTTGATAATAATTGTGATAATACTAAGAATAAGGAACCGAGTGTGTTTGTGTGTGGTTTTTTAAGGCTTCATGATAGACATCTTGTACTGGATCTGTCAACAGGGTATAAAGAGGCGCTAGAAGGGGAGAAAAGATGAGCAGAATAATAATAATAAAAAATATATGATAACATCTTGAGTTTATTATTATTCTTTTTTTTTTCCTTTTGAAAAGGCACAAGTCATGTTTTTTACATATTTTTTGAGTTGTTGTTTGTGTAGAGTTTTTTCTTCTCCTTCTTTCGAGATCTATGGTGATTATTCACGTGTTTCATACAATATTATTATTATTAAAGGGCACAAGATGGATTTGAAGAGGGGAAAAAAAGATGAAACTATCATGATGAACAATAATAGAGGCATGAAAGGGCCGGAACACATGTAAATAGTTTCTTGTAGGGCTCATCAGACATCATCCCTGCTTCTTGTGGTATTTGTAACCCCGTTATGACTTGTGGAATGTGTTAGTCTTGGAGGCTTTTACATACATGCCTAAAAGAATGGAGTGGGGTTAATGTAATTAATTATCATTAAAATAACTTGTTGTTTTCTTAGAGAATATATGGATAAATATATTAGATATGGTTGAGGTATAGATGAAGATAATCGGGGTTCTTTTTGCTTTAAAGTGATGACAATCATTAACGCATAAGGTATTTAGGAAATGTAGAAACTCATTGGGAGTATTAATAATGAATGAATGCATATTAATATTTAATGGATGAACTAATCCGAGAGAGGTTGCAAAACCTGATTTCATATATATGTATCTTATCTTATATTAACATTGATTCGAAAAGTTTTTAATGAGTTTATATTTTGTCAAATGCATAAATCCATCGAAAAAAAGATTAATAGAGTTTTAATTTAATAAATTCTACTTATCTATGTATATATATTCATAAGTTGAATTCAATTACGGTTAGTAAAACTCAGCAATTAGAGTCACGGCATTCAGTAATCACTTCTATGGGACAGTACTATATCAAATTATAATAACAACGTATTAGACGTTGTCATATCTTATTCGCCATATTGATGAGTTCTTTACTCTTATATGAATCGTTTAATTCGTAGTCAAGAAGGACGTAGTTATTTTAGGTAAGGGATAGCCCTTTTAGAAACACAAAATGATTGTTTGAACCACACGTATCAACTGGATTTAATGCATTAATATATCTGTTAAAATGTAATTCATCTGAAACGTACAGAAGCAGCTTTTCAATTATGATTTTATATCGTAGTTTTTTCCAAATCTCCTTTTTTATTTAGATGGTTAAATAAAAGGTATATATAAATAAAATAAACATTATAGTTTATAATGAAATATCTAAATAAATGGCGTTACAATAAAAATATCACAAGAGATGATTAATTAAAATGTTTCATTATTCTCTTCAAATTGTAAAATATCTCTTTGACTTTGAAGGGTAAAACTTGATAATGTTCCCGGCACTTATCCATGAATCATCGGTGTCGGATGGAATCTTGAGGGTGAAGGCGGTATATCGGGCGGCAGCAGAAATCATCGTGGAACGAAGGATTTTGAGGTTTAAGCTTTCCCTTTTTGAAAACAACTCGCAATGTAGGCTTTGCAATTAACAAAGAAAACTCGATTGCCTTGCTTTTGGGAGAGTGGAATCTATTGCTTTTTGAAACCCCAAATAAAACAGTTGTTTTTACATACTTATTGGCGACGTTCTCCAATCCCTTCAAATTGATGGACAAGAACTTTTTTATAATAGCAACAAGTGGACAGTCGACAAAAGCATGTTCTACGTCATTGTAGAGTTTGCCACAATTCAGACAATGCGAATCGAAGGATATGCAGTCGGCCGATATTTGCAACTGAGCCGTGATCTTCTTTTCATCGTAGATTCTCGTGAGAGATGCAAATATCCTCAGTCTCCAATTTTCTGGAAGAGACAATCTTTTTAAATGGGCATTGGCTACAGCCTCGGCTTTCTCACGAAAACTTTCAGATGACATTTTGAGGTGCCATGGACAAGGAGGTTTATGCAGATGAGCAGTTCTTGTTAAAGAAAAGTGAATACGGCCATCACTAAATACAGTATTCGGTGTCGTATTATGAACAATTAAAATTTTGTTTCGAATGGCATTTTCCTCCAATTCAGGTGGATTGCCTAAGTTTTGAAAAAAAAATCTTGGAGTGTACAATAAATAAAATATTCTAAAAAATAACAAATTATATAAAATTCCTTATGAATTTCTTTCGTTTTTTTACAAATTGATGTAAAATCTCTTTTGTTGCCGCGCTGTTATGGAAGATATTTTATTCCGCTGATGGCAGGTGGCACCAAGTGGCACCGACCTTCTGAGATATTTTAATTCAAAGGCTGTGTATCTAGCTGCTACACCTAGTAAAATCACTATTATTTCAAGCAGTTTTATTAGATTATATGAAGAAAGTCTTTCGGCGATACAAGTTTTTTGTATTGATAATTGCAAAGGCCTTTAAAGTAGATACTGTGCTATCCCAATACTATAAATAAATATCGTATCATTAAAACATAGGGATACCGAGGGCTCTTACTGGAGAACAAATACAATTCTTAGCCAAAATAAAAGCCAGCCATTCCATGTATTTTATGAGGAGTACGCCTACAAAGCCTTCCGTTCATCTCTCTCTCGTCCTCGCTTTCTCACCAGGGGATTACCAATCTTAATTTGAGAAGAAAATGAATTTTCATTTTGCAGCACCCAGAGGGGAAACGATTTAATTAATATAGATTGCTTTTTTTATAAGGTAGCTTCTGAATGTTACCTACCCAACCGCTTGGATAGAACACATTCATATATATATATGTATACATAAGTAGATCAAAGATCCCTGGAGAGAAGCAAATTATTACCATTATTCATCAGGTGGTGGCTTTTTATCTTCTTGCCCTGTTTCTCTTCAAACTTATAACAGCTTTATCAAGTCAAAAAAAAGTGAAGCCGTTGAAAAAAATAATAAGAAGAAAATGAACCCCATGCGGATTTAATTGCAAATATACATAACATACGGAAATCCATGTATATAAAATGAAAGACTTAATTTTTTTTCTCCTTTCTTCTTTCACTTAGAGGGATCAATTCATTAGTCTCCCTTAATCCTTTATTTAAAATCCTTAAGTTCATAAAGAATTCCATGAGAGAGAGAGAAAAAGAGAGCAATTATCATTCCATACAAATTCAACTATTGATCAGCCTAAAGAGACCCTAATGACCCATATAAGACATTTCAATCAGGCTTGAGAGTGAAGAGTTATTATTATTACTTCCTTTCTCCTCTTTTATTTCCTTTTCCTCCTCCTCAATGACGGCGAATGAGGAGAGCACTCATCAAAAGGGAGGGAAATTCAAATAGAGGAAAGAAGAAGAAGTTGTAATAATATTATTTTTGCATCGGAATGCCCTAGAGGGGAAATTCTTTGTGTGTGTGTATGAGTATGCGAGAGGAATGGAATGTATATGTATAGAATAATTATCACCCCGTGTTTTATCGGATAATCTTATAAACTGACTTATCGAATAAGATAATAATATGATTATTATTAACAAAGGTAGACTGATTATAAGGTACGAAAAAGAATTGAGGACTACAATGGAATAAAAGTTCCCAGGGATAAGAATAAGCCTCAAGGAAAATAATTACTGAGGTTCTCCTCTCTTAATGGTAGTCTCACTCTCACAAGGAGATGAGGAATGGTCATGAATTATGTTTCTTTTTGTGTATTGTAAAGAGATATCTTTTTGAAGGAAGAAATTGTTTTATTTGTTGTGTATTACGATGGGTCACGACTATATGGGCATATATACATAATAATGATTCTCAGCATTTCCCTACATGTTTTCCACATAAAAATTCTCCTCTATTCTTAGTGGGGATTTTTTCTTACTCTCTTGACTTAATGTGGTAGGAGACTCATTAAGTTGGGCGGCAAGGGATCTATTTCATATATTTGTTTCAAATGCTTTGCATGGCTAGTGTATTTTTAGTCATTTAGCTTTGAATGTAGGAACGTAACTATTAGACAAGGTAGACATCTTTTATATATTTTTTTCAAATGCTTGAATGGCTACTATTTTTGTCATTTCAGTTTTAAAAGTAAGGTTATCAAAGTAAGTTCAGGCAATTATATTTTTGTGTTATTTTCAAATGGCCTTATTTGCTTGTAGACTTAGTTTTAAGGCCTTACCAGTTAGATTGTAATTGTAGGATAATGCATTAATAGCGATTATATTGAATGACTTATGTTTGAAATGATCTTAATGTCTGGAATAAGGACAATGGTTATTGTACTTTTTATTCTAATAAGTATATCAATAGCTCTTTGGACTCTAAGATTCAAAATAATTGTTCGAAAAATTACAAAGGTAAAGAATATATGGAATAAAGACGATTTTTTATTAATATCATATCTATATCACCTTCAAACTGCCAGAATTCAACAGACTGTTTCTAAAATATGCAAGATTGTATAATATCGTGGGTTCATGCTGATAAGAGACCTCTTCGGACTCTCTGATATATATATATATATTCCGAATTGAAGCCGAAAAATCTAATTTATAAATAAATAACGATCAGAAGAATAGATAATTTATTTTTAAGAGGTATCCTTTGGAGTTTGGTCGAAAATATGATCATATTTGAAAAAAGTAATTTGCTATCAAACATGATATAAATATTGGATTAAGATTTTATTTTGAAATGTTAAGCTGAACAATTTATTGTTTTTTTAGTAGAATATTTTTTGATTGTTTTTTATGTACAGTAATACGAATTCATATTGTTTTAACAATTAGACTTGAAGTATTGGGGTTTTATAAGTATATTATATATATATATATTCATGACAACTTGTATCATATAAAAAGTTGAAGCAATTAATTATAAATTGATATGAACGTGCATTTTTGCTATTCGCATTGAAGTATCATTCTGTAATTTTTTGATCTTACAACTCACATGTCCTTGAAAAAATAACAATAACTTCAGGCAACGATCATTCGAGTAAGAATAATAGACACAACAATGCCTTTTCTCAGCACCATTTTATAACCTTCTCCATTTACCTTCAATAGTGCATTTTGCACCATAATTATGCTCTAACTCCGCTTCGTATCTCTCTCTCTCTCTCTATTCATAATCTCTAGAGACACAGAAGACTTTCTCATAAAGATGTGCACAAAGTAAAGTTCCAATTGTGACCATTTCGGCTTGCCTGAGAGGCATGCCAATTAGATACAGAGGAAAGAAGAATGGAGTCCTTCCAGGGCCATACTCAGAGCCAAGTGTCTGCCCACATATATGCTGCTCATTATGGAATCTGATGGATCTCCTTCAAGAGTGAATTATATAAAGAATACATATACAGGCTATGCTCAGTTATTATTTGTCTATTCATCATATCCACTTAGGTAGAGCCTGATGAAGGATGAAACTTGGCGCCATTCTTAGAGCTGAGCCAAAGAACTTAGCTTCAGTAAGGATGAAGTGAAGTCAAAAAGCTAGATGTGCTAAAATTATAGTAATGTTGGGAGACATAGCCTTAGCTAAAGCAAGTTTGAATCTGTTGTATTATAATCCTCAATATCCTTTAATTTACAAAAAAAATCCTATAAATTTGATATTTATGTCAGAAGTTGGTAGTTGAAAAAAGGGAGAAATGAAAACCAGTGACGTCATCAAGGAATTTTCAAATCGAGCCATTCTTCTTGTCTGTTGAGTAGTCAGTTATTCTGCTGGTTCATGGTTTAAATATAGGCTAGTTTAAGCATGATATCTCTAGGGAGTATATATACAACATGAAGAAAGGACCTTTAGTTAGGAGTGGGCTGGTTATACTTGATTGCTTTTAATCGAATGTCTTATTATTTATTAAGTTACTACTTTACTGATTGTAAAATAAATATATATTATATACAAAGTCCAATTTTTTACTATTTTATTTGACTTAAGGACTTTTGAAAAGATTCCCATACATTTTCACACTTTTATAAATATATTATCAACATCTATGATCCTCAGAAGTGGAATTTAAAAGTTCCAGATAATGATGTGATATATATTTCCTTTAACTGTTTATTTAAATAATACAGAAATGAGTTTTTCGATCCCATTAATATGTAGGCTGACGCTTTCATCCAACTTTTCATTAGATAAAAAATTTTTTATATAAAGGTATGTTGATATTTAAAAAATATAAAAGTTTTAATATAAATCAACGTCTAAAATAGAAAAAGTACAGTTTTAATATGCAAAGTGCTTATATCTTATGATAAAATATTCAATATAAGTGTAATAATGTTATATAAAAAGTCTATATATATATATAATATATATATGATATATATATACGCTATACGCTCATTTAGTTAACTTTTATGTCATTAATCAGTAATAAAAGTATTAAAGCTTGGCCTCCGAACTGAGTGGAACTAAAAACCAAGCGTGCTATCATCACACACACAATAAGTGTTGGTTATATATTTTTTTTTGTCTATTTGAGGATATGGTCCAAGAATTCGAATTGAGGTCGGGTCTTTGATCCAAGACTTGACCGTAATTCGTATTCTGGGATGTACATATTATTGCTCCAGTGCTCGTTTTTTTTAACCACGAAAAAATAAACAAGAATAATATGACTTCATTCATCATAATTATGGGTAATGTCAGATAATATCTGTACTTGTTTCAATCCTACAAAGTACTGTCCTGGTCTATTCTTACCATCATTAACTGAGATTTAAAAACGATAATAATTTGCCATAAAAACTAATAAACTGAACAAATCCATTTCCTTCCTGTGGTTTTATTATCATTCATTTTCTTAATGTTGTTTAAACCCTAATTAATGGTTTGGGCTATTGACGGGGGTTAAAGAACAAAAAGTGATAATAGAAATTGATAAACATTTAGTTATTCCATTTTATTATAACCTCTTCCAGTTTTAAATGAGAAGCTACTTCCAAAAATGGACTGCAGTTCAATAAATGTGTATCACATTTATATGTATAAGCAGAGGAATTGTATATTTATACAAATATTAAACATTTTATTTTTGATCTCTAATCGCACATGCAATTATAGACGAATTATATATATAATATATGTCTCAGGAAACGACGGGACACTTATTTCGCCGGGACATAATTTTATTATGCCGGGCCGGGACTTTATTCGTTCTGGAAAGTAACGACATTTTTTTAGAAAATATTTTACATTTTAAAAACGAAATATTTTAAAAAAATACTAATAATTCTTTAACAAACAAAAAAACGTCATCACTTTCAGAATGACAAACGAACGAAAATATTAAAGTCCGGGACGCTCAAAAAAATAGCCGGGACTCGGGCTGGGTACCCGTTGTTTCCTGGTACGTATGTATATTGTATATATATATGTATAAAACTCCTCCGTTCCTTTTTTCTTTATAATCCATCAAGTATTATATACTGTATTTTTAAATGGAAAAATATAAAACCATCGCAATTACTTATAAAATATCTAACTAAACACCGATTTTATTATTAAGAGTCTACATACATACAATAATATATATTATTTATTTTTTTTGCCTATATGGTTCGATAAATTGCATCCGATAGGATATAATAAGCATTATAGCATTATAATTAGTCTATCGAACTAGGATCTTATCAATGAGGTACCAAAATGACCATCCCGCTCTCGGGACCGAACCTGCGCCCCAACATGAGAGTTGAACACGCCTTACACGCGGCTATCGATCTCCACAATTAATATTATTTGCATCAAAATCGAGGTAAATACCTTCTGATACTTAATTTTTTTAAATCCCAACAACGACCATTATAACTAACATAATGGCTAATAATTTCGATCATTTCGATTTCGCAGTAAAAAAAATGTACGCATATAAAAAAATCTATAAAAATATAATAACATAAATTTCCTATCGTTGGCTTCCTCCGACCCCATTGTGAACAAATTGTCGAACAAAAGTATTTGCAGCCGAAAGAACGGCCTCCATTGCACCGTATTTATATTATTAATAGAGTTCGATAGAGTTACATCCTTGAGGACAGGAATATGCTTAGTAAATTAAAACAGTCATTGCTAATCAGTTAAATACCCATATTAAATTGGCTACTCCACTCCATTTTTAAGGCCCACACCTGTTTTCTTTTTTTTAAATATATAAAAACCTTTTAGCTCCCCTTTAAGTCAAGCAAATGAAATCCATTTGTACGTGTGTGTGTGTGTGTGCTGGCAAGTGTCTAAGGAGATATATGATATATATACCTTTTTTTAAGTGTTCAAATAATCCTTCAATATCCCCCCTTTGACGGAGTGAAAGCCAATATAACAATGCATCTAAGTCATTTACTCTCTCTCTCACACGCACAATAACATTTTATTAGTAACATGGAGTTTGACAAAAGGGAATACGAGTTGTTTTTTTTGCTCGCCATCTTCCTTTTGTGAAAAGAAAGAAGATTTACCATATGTATGCCCTATGAGTTTTAAAAAGAAGAAGAAAACGAAGACAATCAATAAGAGGCAGGTTAGGATTAAGGCAAAATAACATTCAGAGGAGACTCGGAAAAGGGTAATGGAAGAAGTCCAAGCATATAATAATAATAACAAGAAGAAAGTTCCTGGAGTTAAATGGAGCCAAAAACAAATTGATGGGATTACTTGGTGCGTAGTCACATATTCAAAGTATTCATAGGAGGAGACGACATACTTATCCTCCAGTGATGTCATTATATTTAGGTTTTCTTTTGTTGGAAGGGACTTGTAGTTGAGGGGATTTCCAAGTACATAATGGGTTTTGTCTGTAGCAGACTCTCTTCATTAATTCCCGCCAGATGGCGTGGCGTTAGTTTGCTCTGAAAATGTCAGCATTTACTTAATAATAGTACTTACTCCTATTCCATTCAATCATTTTTCATCCTAGTATTCAGTGTATTATAATGCTTAATGAACATTATCATATTTATACTATTCTTGTGTACGTGTGTTTTGCATTATTATAATAAATACTTGGGTCAAAGATGAGTGTCTGATCTTAGAGCTATAAATTGGTGTGATAGAAATATCCCATCCTCTTTTGTCTTCAATCTAAAACTACGATAGTTGTATCATTTCACCTACATGTTAGCTTATTAATTAAGGGCTACGTCGTTAAATATATAATTAGTTAAAATTTGATCCCTACTTTATTGCTAAGCAAATTTATATATATATATATATATCATAATGTTATAAAGCCAAGATCATGAGGATAGAAAGATATACGTGGTTCCATGTTAGCTGTCTTTTAATTTCTTAATTCATCAATTAGAAAAAAATGTTCTTTGTAAATTTACCTAAGCTATATTCCATATTACCCTATATTTAATTTAATTTCTATTGTTAAAAAAAAGTTATTAATGAAATTCTATTAATCTACATAACTTTTGGGTCCGTTGAGGAGACATTATCCATTTTTCGACTTCGTTCAAATTTCACAAGATGATCTCTACGCACTAAGGTAAAATCCTAGGGGGGGAACTACGACTCTCAAATCCCGAAATACGTGAAAATAAGAATGACCTCTATATAATCATATATATATATATATATATATAATATTATATATATATATATATATATATAGCCATATATATATAATATATGTATATAGCAGTTTAAACCCGACAAATATTGGTTTTATAAAATAATATAAATTCATTTATGTGCTCTGTTGATGCTAAGACGTCATTCTTCATAGAGTATATTGATGTAGGATAACATGGATATATTTGTGTCGGGCCCTAAGACCCGCTAATGACGACGTGTCTTTTTTTTCTTTCTTTTCCTCATCGTAGTTAGGCCGCGCACTCGGATTTTTTTATATTAAAATTCCTTCCTGAGATGTATTAAATAATAATAGAAGATATAATAATAATAATAAAAGAAATAATGATGGCAAGTGGAAAGAAGAAAAAAACATCTTGGAAATATTTTCTCACGAGCCAGGATTGCCAGCGGGGTTCTCTTATTTTTCTTGCCCCGTCTCATCATGGAGCATATAAAAACATGAAATATGATTAGTGGGAAGGACTTAAATAATTCCTTTTTTTCTTTTTTGTGGGTTCTGTAGACAATTGTGCCTCATCAGCTAAACGAAGGAAAGATATCTTTTATGCGTTAAATATCGCATGCTTTGTAAGATAACTTATGTCATATATTTATGATCCAATCTATTTAAAATAATAATAATAATGTTTAACTATACAGCAAGAAAGTTTTAACTGTAACCAAATGCATAAATTATTATATAAAACTTAATAAAAACGTAATTTTTAAAAGTAAAAAGGATAAAATAAATTCGTAGAATAGGAGCTGTCGTGTTGAGTCTTCGAGCGACTCCTAATACCTCCAAGACTTTGGGTAGATCTTTGCTCCGGGGGATATCCTACAGTCTTTTTTTTTTTGCCTATAGTGGTTCGATAGAATTGCATCCGACAGGATATAAATAAGTAAATTAGCTTGTAAATTAGTCACTGGAACCCTAGGATCTTATCAATGAGGTAGACAAAAATGACCATCCCCTCTCCGGAGTATTCGAACCTGCGCCCCCAACATTTGAGAGTTGAAATCGCCTTAACGCACTCGGCTATCGTACTCCCACGATTCTAGTCTCTAGCTGCTGCAAATAAAAATTTATTTGTGCTTTGAGCCCAAAAAACGTTGCAAAGCCAGTCTTTTTGTGGTTATCATGGCGGCTTTTGACTGGGCGTCCCTCCTAATCCTGAATAGAGCAATCCCAGCAAAAGCCGTTAAAACCATAGTGTTATCAATAACTTATATAATATTTTGGTTCAGCAATGGATTCATTCCCTCACACTAAAATATAACACGAGGGTCTCTAACATACTGGACAAGGGCAGCAAAATGCCGGTGGCTCTCTCAATCAGGGCCCTGTGGCTCATCTAGAATACGCGTTTAGTTAAAGGACTCCTTAATTGCCCAGAACCTCAAATTTTCTTCGGTGGGCTTCCGAGTACAGCATTAAAAGTTGATTGAATACATGATTTAAAGCGATTAATCGTGTCTAAAATATTAAGGAACAGCTTTATAAAGTCAGAAGCTAAATAAAATATTAAACAAATCCAATATAATTCGTCCATTGATTAAAAAAAATACTGAATCGAGCACGCCTTAAGAAATGGTTTTGTAACTCGATTAGTCTGAATATATATTTTTATGTGATTCAATTTATTTGGAGTACAAGACGTACTCATTTTTAGTTGAATCTTTGTTTTGTTTGTCGGAATAGTAAAGCATATTGAATCATAATAATGATAATAAATACATAGTATTAATAATATCCATACTTTAATAGGTTCTTTACTTAACTTGAGGCCTAAATAGAATATCTCTAGCAAATAAATTGAATGAACCGAATAAGACTCTTCAT
>CP045894.1:3440619-3457461 GCA_013387185.1 Caligus rogercresseyi
TTTATATATATTCTCTTTTTGTGCTTGTCTATATTTTTATGAACTATGGAGTTTAAAAAAAATGTCGTTCAATATGATTTTTTGCGAGAGTAAAATGTATTGTCAATGTGGGTTAATAATAACGTAGGACACACTTTTCTCCCATATTTTGAGAGGATGGCGCCACACAAAAGGACATTACATTAGTTAAGCTTTATGTAGAAGAAAGACATATTTAATACCTTTTCAAACTGTACATCATTTACTGTAACTTAATAATATTTAAAACCTATTACTTAGCTTACTATTATTTATTCAAGAGATCCGCTTAAGTATGCAAGTGTAATTATATAAAATCAATAATGATTTTTATTGTCTAGTATTCCAGCAATCAAATAGAATTTATATGGTTTTAAAGGTGTTCTCTTTAACTTCAAGTAGAGATTAATGATACATATAAGTAAAGAATAAAGGAAATATATATGTTATATCAATATAATATAAAAAAGTGCGAAGAACTCACGTTTTTTTTTAAATTTTAATCACTTTTCAGCAAGCATCCCGCGGCCATAAAGTTAAATAAGAGGGGGTGATTCTTTTATTTATTGCTTAGGTCTTCGTCCAAAGTTTGTGATTTTTAAACGATCAAAAGAAAAGAATAATGAGTTTAGAGCCCCTACATTTGCAGGACCATTTTCCTTTCCATTTCAAAACTATCCTGAACGAAAGACAACTATAAAAATGAAGTTGATCAATTTATACAAATTTATTACTTTATACATTGTTATTATTTCGCTATATTTGCTGAGAAATGGCAATAAGTTATTGCAACCATTCGTTCCAAGGAACCACTCTGTGTATTTTGAAATATAACCACTGTATTGTTATTATTATACGGAAACGATTATTTAAAGTGAATTTATTTCCATTTGGAATGGATCAAAACATGACATATTTGGTATTAAATTATGCTTGTCAAAATCAAAGTATATAGAAAACCAAGGTTGCTCATTCACCAAAAGAGATTAGTTTTACGTCAGGCCATTTTTAAGGACGTCACTAACAGACAGCGCGGTGTATAATATAAACCACGAACTATATTTCCTATAATATCTGCTGAGAAATGACAATACAAGCAAAATAAGTTATCGAGTCATTCGCCGACCCAGAACCAAAGTATCGTGAGGGCCATGGTGGCAAATAATCGCTGGGCGAAAGTTATCAGGAACTTCAATGCCTGAGTAAACAGTAAGGCAAAAAATATGTGTCGACTACAAAATGTACAAGCCACTACAAATGCAAAGTCCAAGAGTAGAAGGACAGTTTGTCATCAACCCGATTCGCACACGTTCTGCTGGGAGTCGGAGAACTGATCGGCTCCGACCTTCGCGATAGGATACACCTCCCATCTGAAAACAATATCATTGTGAAGCAAGCTGTTATGGTCGATTGGTAGATCATCAAAGTAAGATTATTGGGAGAAGATGCTCAAAGGATTCGAAAAAAACTCCTTCGCAATATTTCAAGTAGTCTCCAGAAGCCTGCCTCTATTAAACTCTGTCACTGCTGTAAGCTTCGAGAGACCTGGGGCCGACACAGCAACTGAGAGAAGCACGCACGGTAGCAAAGTACTTGAGGGTGGCAAAGACTCTTGCACAGCCCCGCACATGACCTCCTAGTTCTAGAAAGTCTTATCATTGTGAAACTTTCAAATTCTATATCAAGTATATTCCATTTTTAATTCTTTAATAGACAAATAGTGTTAAGATTATTATTTTCTTCTTTCTGTTGATATACTTTATTTATATGCATGTATGAGTAGACCCGAAGGCTAGAACTAACTCATAAATAAAATCCCATACATCATAAAAAATTTGAAGTAATAGGTTATTACTCTACAAATTACCGAGAATGAGAAGTGAATATCTACTTGTTGAAATAGTCTTCAATATTCTTCTTTGGCGAATCGATATAGCCAATAAGACATTTCATATGAAGTTTTTTCTACAAACTTATCCTTAAAGATGTATATGATGGACACTATAAATTACTATGCAACATCCAGAAAGATATATACAAGCAGAATGTCGTTACATCATTTCGCCAAATTAATAAATATTTTTAGTCCATAGGCTGCTTTATTACCGTTGCTATGGATTGAGCTCCGGTACGGTGGGGCTGATGTTGGAGCTAAACGAACAAAATGATTTATGTAAAATAGATTCTGTGGACTTGTGTTCAATGTATACTGCATCGCCCTATTTTCTTATCTGGATTCGATTGTTATACATTAGTAGGGCAACCATAAGATCTTCTTAATCTTTATGAGGTAACTTTTTGCATGTTTTTTCCCATACAAACTCAATAGACCAAAATAAAACACGGTTGAGGCACAAAAGGCATTCTGTCTGTTTTAAATGCACCAATAACCAGCTCATCGTAAGTAGATCTCCCATTTATATGGGCGTGTTCCTTACAGTTATGACACAAAAAAATCAATTTCCAGATGCGGATTCCCTAACAAAAAAATATTAGGTGAGTTATGACTTCTTGACTGTACCTTTGCATAGAGCCATATAAGATGACTCCTATTTCATTATCTCATAAAAATAAAGAACTGGGTTCAAGGTGGTTGGGAGACTCTCAGGGGCCTCTGTGGGTTTTATGACAACTCCTCCTGGGATCTTGGAATCCCCTTCACGGGAGCACCAAAACAATCCAGCGGAGGGTGAGAAAGGATGACTTTTTATACAATATTTCTTGGGATTTCTTATTGTTCTTTTACTTGACAGGATTCTTCCGGTGAGAGATTCGGAATGATCAGAGAAAAATAAAATAAAAGTTGAGGATAGTTGAATGGGTTAGATAAGACCAATATAACGAATACTTATTGTTTATCCCTACTTATATTATGTATATATATATATTAAATATACAAATAGATAAACCCTATAGCAAATGTGAAAGTAAATAATAAAAGGCTTGCTCATTTTTCTACTCCAGCGTTGGACCCGTAAAATAAAATATTTTTATATTTGTATGTATCTATATTAGACAATATTTTAACTAAAGAACCACTCAATATTAAAAAAGCAAATAAAGGCAAAAAAAAAATTGTATTGAGAAGGCTAACAATGATTAGAAAAGCCAATAGTTAGATCCTGACCACTTTATATAATTCACAATGCAATAGTTCATCATTTAAACATTCTGTAGGAAAGTTTTTCTTTGTTAGTCTGAAAGTAAACTAATTCAGTTTAATATTTTTTATATTTTAAAGGAAACACTTTTGATTTACTTACAAGAGGGAACTACAAAAACCTTTTTAAAACTTTAATTATATATATATACCTATTACATATATATACGAGGGTGGTCAATAAGTCCGTGACTTTTTGTATTTCCGTCTATATAATTTGTTGTCAACATGCTCCTGTCAACAAGCATCTATCAGCTGACTTCTGTTAAAGTTTGAACACGCTGGGTCTTTAGTTTGTGTTTGACAGTCTTTACAGACAAACAACTTCGTGAATTTGTAGAAAATGGAGAAAAGTGAATTTCGTGTGCTCATCAAGCATTATTTTTTGCGGGAAAAAACCATCGCTGAAACAAAGGCTAAGCTCGATAAATACTATGGAGACTCTGCACCATCGATATCAATGGTAAAAAAGGGTTTACAGAATTTCGTTGTGGTCGTACAAGCACCATTGATGCCGAACGCTCTGGACGCCCAGTTGAAGTCGCTACACCAGAAACAATTCAAAAAATTCATGATATGGTGTTGGCCGATCGGAGATGGAAAGTGCGGGAGAGTGTGGAAGCCATAGGCATATCAATGGGTCAGTGGTTTCGATTTTGAAGCTGAATGAATGGACATAAGTCATATTAATATAATTTTACTGCTGAAAGAAGAAAAAAAATGTGCACTATTGGATTAACATGTTCTAGGACTTTAATTTTATTCTCCTATAAAAGCCCTGAAAATAATGTTCCTATAAAACGTCCTTGTGCACACACACGAAAAAAGAACTAACAACATTTTGTGGCCATTAAAATAAAATAAAAAGATGGGATCTTCATAGATAAATTCATTCTATTGAGGGAGTGGGATTAATACCAAAGAACGTATGCTAATTTATCTTTGTATACTGGGTGGTTCACTGAAATAAACAAATACAATCTTTTGGTATATTTTGAAGCTTCTGATTGGTAAATAGTTAATTAGCAAAGCAACATTTGAATTATACCTTAAATCCCAAAAGAAGCCAAGCCTTTTATTTAACTTGTCCTATTCTAACAAAGCATGTAAATAAGATCATATTTAACTTAGATCATTGTCAATGTATATCAGACTTCACAAATATATAAGATAGGGCCATAAGTCCATTATTTTATCATACCATATTTAAAGATTGCATATGAAAATATGTATCCGAGAAGCATAATTATTTTTCGTAGTTATAAACATGTATTCACTTCATTTTTTCCATCCTTAGACATGTCTTAGTCAAACTTTTGAAGGATCTGTTAATGTATGATCAACGTAAGTTCTTTGGAATATCAACCAACAAGTAAATTTTTGATGGGAAAACTCTATTTATTATTGCCATAAATTATAACTGAAATCATTTAAGTGTGTACTTTGATCTATAACAAACTCAAGGGATTATATCATAAATAGCTTCCCCTTTTAGATAGAATGTTGTTATTCTATGTACATTAGGGTTGTTCTTATTTTTCAAATGTTTGAAATGTTAGCCATTGAGTGGATTTTCTGTTTCTTGGTGATAAAAGAAGACGACATACAAAGTTTGAACAAAATCGGTCAACATTACGAGGTCGCGCAAAGAGGTCAAAGTTTTAAAAATTTAGTAAAAATATAGTTTCCCGCCAATTTCTTCAAAATGGTGGACGTTACAGACTTCAATAATAATTATTAATTTAAAGGAAATCTAATTTACTACCAGACGTATGTTTGATGTTTTTTAATAAAACAAAGTTTTCAGTAAAAACAAAGCAAGAAAAGGAGTGAGTATTGTTAGCTTATTTCATAGCTTTTTTGTATCAATTAACTTCACTCGCCTGTAGAAGATGACTTGTTCGCTTCAGAGTAAAATAGTACTTTAAGTTTAGTAAAACTTTAGATGATAAATCCAAAAATGACCTTGGTTGCATTCTATCAGTTCAGAATTCAGTACAATCTGAGTTTACATCATATGATTCAGAGCCTGTATTGACCTATAAGAAATCGATTATGAAAAAAAAAAATAATAATTTGTTTCTTAGATTTGCGTCAAGGTATCCTCTCAAAATTTTACTTTGTCTCTGACGCATACATAATCCATTATATGCGTCATTTTGTACGCAAAATAGGCTTTTTTAAATGTACATATAACTCTCTACTTATTAAACTCACATGATTTAGTATACCAAAATATTAAAGCTGGTTAACCAAGCTTTCATTTGATATGTTTGGTGTTCTAAAAATCGCCATACTTTAAGAGATATAAGCAAATACGTACTGTCCCCCAAAAATTGATCTTTTGATATGAGAATATACGATTACCATTTGGTAACGCCAGTTAGTGTTGCCTGGATAGCAAGAAAAAAAGAAGGGAGAGAAGGGAGGAAAAATACCCCTCCCTTCTCTTTCTCTTCTATCCAGGTAACACTAACACTATACCAGATGGTAATCGTATATTCTCATATCAAAAGACAATTTTTGGGGGACAGTACGTATTTGCTTATATCTCTTAAAGTATAGCGATTTTTAGAACACCAAACATATCAAATGAAAGCTTGGTTAACCAGCTTTAATATTTTGGTATACTAAATCATGTGAGTTTAATAAATAGAGAGTTATATGTACATTAAAAAAAGCCTATTTTGCGTACAAAATGACGCATATAATGGATTATGTATGCGTCAGAGACAAAGTAAAATTTTGAGAGGATACCTTGACGCAAATCTAAGAAACAAATATTATTTATTTTTTCATAATCGATTTCTTATAGGTCAATACAGGCTCTGAATCATATGATGTAAACTCAGATTGTACTGAATTCTGAACTGATAGAATGCAACCAAGGTCATTTTTGGATTTATCATCTAAAGTTTTACTAAACTTAAAAGTACTATTTTACTCTGAAGCGAACAAGTCATCTTCTACAGGCGAGTGAAGTTAATTGATACAAAAAAGCTATGAAATAAGCTAACAATACTCACTCCTTTCTTGCTTTGTTTTTACTGAAAACTTTGTTTTATTAAAAAACATCAAACATACGTCTGGTAGTAAATTAGATTTCCTTTAAATTAATAATTATTATTGAAGTCTGTAACGTCCACCATTTTGAAGAAATTTGCGGAAACTATATTTTTACTAAATTTTTAAAACTTTGACCTCGTTGCGCGACCTCGTAATGTTGACCGATTTTGTTCAAACTTTGTATGTCGTCTTCTTTTATCACCAAGAAACAGAAAATCCACTCAATGGCTAACATTTCAAACATTTGAAAAATAAGAACAACCCTAATATATATATATATAAATATATATTTAATATAGTCCTTGCAAGCTCACTTACAAACATAATTATTTCAATAGACATTAGCATTTTATACTTTAGTTTGAGCGTCATATTATATGTGTGAAGATACAAACCAAAACCAACATTATTTGTGATACTGAACCGCAGAGTTGCTATATTCATTATACCTCCGCCGAAGGAGGTATGTTTTCAATGCGTTGGTTTGTTGGTTTGTTTGTCAGCAGGATAACCAAAAAGTACGGAACGGATCGGATGAAACTTTGTGAGTTGTTGGGAAATGACAAAAGGAACAATGTGATTAAATTGTGGCATCTGAGTGCAGAATTAAGATGCAAAACGAGCTAAATACTAATAAATATTTCAAGTTAGCCTACTCTGCCAATAGATGTCGCTGTGCTGTAAAATCGGGGCCGGGAGGTCTCCCCGTCCGTCTACGCCGCCCCAGTCGTGAAAAATCCGCCTCGGAAGGTCATAAGGACCCCGTGACGGCGGAGGTTTAAACTCTCTGAGTGTATATATGCCTCTAGTAATAATTTATGATATTAGAAAAGTCCATTCAAAGTATTCACAAATGACATGGATGAAAAAAGCTATATCTACTTCTGGTCAATCTATTCTAGAAAAAATAGGAGCGTTGCATCGTTATGTAAACACAATAGGTAACCCTTTTTCTGAAGAGGATTCAAGTTTATCTAACCCAAAGGACTCTAGATATATATATATATATATATATTATATATATATATATATATATATATAATATATATATATATATAAATATATATATATATATATATATATAATTATATATAGTATATATATATATAAGTGCATATGAAACACTTTTTATCATAGGAAATAATCAAGTCATCCAAGAACTGTCTGTTTTGTAGACGGTATGGGAAAAATACCGGTAAGTCATGAGAGAGTCTTCAAGGATTCATAGTATCGACTTAGACACTCGCTCCTCCCACTTCTCTCCAGGGCAATTTTAGCCCCAAATAGGGCTTTATGGGTCAATTTGACTCAAATTATGGGGGATGACTCATAAAAGACCCTGATATAAAAATAATAATCCATAAAAAAGTATATAGTTCGAAGCCTATAATTAAAATTTAATCCTTTCTTGTTGTAGTTCCTTTGAGTGAGTGTCCGAGAGAGGTGTTGTGTGGGAAAAATCCTTGGGTTGTCAAACTTAAGGAACACCAATAAATATTATTATGTATAACATATATGTTCTTGGAAAAGGGCCCCCCTATTGAGTACATTATTCTTATTATTTTTGGAAATTACAACTTATAAAAAAGTCTTTTCCTTCTTCTGTTTTAATAATTATGTCCAGCACACTGAATTACGACGAGACTGCCTCACACATACTGGCATAAGGAAAAAAAAGGAGAGGAATAAAAAAACGCTTAACTCTAAAAAGTGTGGGAACCACTTTTTATTATTTTTTTAACAAAAAAATATTCCATTTTACGAGATTTGGGATCCTGGTTTATCAGAAAAAAAGGGGGGGAGAGAGCTTTCAATATCCAATCGACACACACAAAAGAAGCTGTTTACAGCCTCAAATGGCAAAGATGACGTGTTTTATTGGAAGTTCTCTATTTTTGTGTGTGAGTGGAGGGGGGGGGGGGGGGTGGTCTCTCTTATCGACGAAGGATATCTTATTTCTCTTTTTTGCTACTTTGAGTGTGTCAATGGGTTTGGTATCCTATCAACGGTTTCCTTCTTTTAATAAATAAAAATGAAACGAAATGGAGGCGAAGAAAAGAAGAAGAAAAAAAACATTATCCTCAAAGTAGACAAAATCTTTAGATAATGGAGATTGCTGTAAGATGACTAATTTGTCTAATGGCTTTGAAAGATGGGTTGGTACACGTAGGTGAGAGATAGGTGAACAGTATGACAATTAGATGAACGCGTATGAGGTAAATGAGAAGTTGGAAAGGATATGTAAATATGTGTCGAATACCATTATATTTTTTCAGGGGGGAAAAAAAACAATTATATCATTATGCGGGGTAAAGAAGGTCTCTTAAACAAATTAATAGTACAATTTTAATATTTTGCTAAATAGTATATGAATCTCTATATGATTGCTTTTTAAGTTTGGGTTTTTAGTTGTTTTCAGCAACACCAGGTCTCTGAGCTGCTCGGGCTCGACAGAAGAAGGGTTGCAGAGCTCAGGCAGCAGCTGAAGGATACCTAAGGCCCTCCAGAAGCGCCCGCAAGGCCCAGGACCCCCGACTTCATCAGGAGGGTGCAGACATCTTCGAGCACGACCCCAAGCAGGTCTATCAGGGATGTCGCAAAGGAGTGGACGTTTCACTCCGTACATTGGTTGGACTGTATGAATGAGGATTTGCGTTTTCACAGCTACAAACTCAAGGTTGGCCAGCTGTTGAGCGAAGAAGAACAAAGAACATGCGGTTGTACAAGTCACCTAGCTCTCCGATTTGAATCTATGGACTATTTTTCTGGGGGGTACCTTGAGCGACACACCAACCGAAGGTACAACTAACAAGGCCGTACTGATCACTCCCATACATGAAAGCAGGCCAGGAAGTTGGCCAGGGCCCTGGGTGGCCAAAGCATGCTCATCCTTCCGCGCCAGGATCCCGCATGTCAACGACCAGAAGGCGGATGGATTAAATAAGCAGAATTTAACATCTGTACAGCATTTAAGGTCTAAATAAATAAAATTGAACAGAAATTAACGATTTATGTATTTTAAGTTGAGAGAAGAAAACCGCCGGATTTGACTTACACCCTGTATATATTATATATATTATATATATATATATAATTATATATATATATATATATATATATATATTAATATATTATATATAAATATGTATATATATATATATTATTGTGAAATATTTCTTTTTCCCTTCAAATAAAGGGATCATGTATGTAAGTCATACATATCATTAATACAATAAAAATAAATATAGCATGAGGGTTGTCATAATAAAATCATAAATAAAGATTTTAGTTTAAATCTAAAATGCTCTTCAAACATTAAAACATTTAATCTATTTTTTTGTTCAACGGTATATTAAACAACTTGCATTGAAGAGCTCCTCGATGAGTTCATTGGACGTCCATTTCTATCTTCTAAGAATGAGTCTCAAACGGAAGTACAAAGGTAGGACTCTGTCTTTTTGGCCTATGCGGCTCGATGAAAATGCATCTGTGAGGACCATAAATAAGCATTTCAGCGTTCAAAATAAGTCCAACAAATATATTTATATATATTCCCCCCTCTTCGATGAGGTCTCTATTAGCTTGAATTTTACATAAAAACCAAGTGTAGAATAAAAGAATTATTGAATTGTAATTTTGTATGTTATATATGTTTTTATTGACTAGGAGGACGCAAAAAGTAGCAAAATGAAAAAACAGTAAATGTTATTAATATACATAAAAGTGATTGATAGAAACTTAATAGTCTATGAATAACTTTAGTATAAGGACATGATCGACTATGTTTTCTTTTATTTTAACTAACTAAAAGGGGTTGCATAAGTTTCTTGAATACAAATGGATGGTGACAAATTCATGTAGAAGATATAGTATAGGAAAGAAAACTGCTCGTTTTCACTCTGACAAAAAAGCTGTCTGTAAGGTTTTACATAATCTATACTCACCAAGAAAACGGGGATTACATTTGGTCTGGACAAGTTCTGAACCGGACTTAGAGGGGATGTTCTAGTGGCGTTTGAGAAGGATGGGAGTAGAAATACCTTTAAAAACGATGGAATTCCTACTGTCATATTGTTATGTAGTATCAAAAGGGATGCGTTCTTTATACACTCACATCAGTCAATCATTTATATCCGCAGCAGCGGCATCAAGAAATAAACTTTATGATCTAATTACTTATATTTGCCCGTTGTGTGTATGTGTTTGTAGGAAAACATTATATATATTTCGTATGTGTTGAAACCCCCTATTTTACATAAATGGAAATCAATTTGAAACATATTCTCTATTTTAATTCACATTTATATTCTAATGACATTGACATCAAATTACTGGGATAATTTTGTATCATAATTGTCACTCTGATTTATATTCCCATTCCATCAGAAAGAATGGAATTAAGATAACGGGGTTAACTTATCATTAGCACTGCGACATATATATAAACTAATTTGACCTTCTTTCTTAGCAACGGAGACAAACAGGTAATCATTCATCGCAAAATAAATTAGTTTATAAACATATTCTGTATTTCATGAACTACTTGTTTAATTCCAATAACTACATTTTTTGCACCAAACAGCCATTGTATATAATTATTCTACGTCATCAATTAAAAAATAAAAAAAAATTGAGCAATTTTTCTCTTCACTTGTTGATTAGCCATTTATTATAACTGTTGACATCCAATAACTTTTCCACACCCACCAGGATCAACTTGTTATTTTGATAAACAAACATCTCTCTCCCTCATCCATAGCTATTCATTTTGCTCACATGAGGGTCTTATTTGCGCCCTTCAACACTTGTTATTCCTGAGTCCCCTCTGGAGTTGAATGGACTCATGGCAATCTTCCAATGGAACCTCAATGGAGCCAAAGGATCCATCATCTATTCTCTCAACAAGTTTCGTCTTTAAACCCCCTCATCTTGACTTGTTCTTCTTCTTCTTAATCGTTAAGGTCACGCAACCATTGCATTTTATAGACACGACATGACATTCCAGGGAAATTAAAAGAATAAACTCTTCTGTACAAACATCTAACCCTTAAAATAGCCTTCTCAACTCACTGAACATTAATTAAGTGGGATGAAAAGACCAGAGCATGCAATGTGAGGAAAATTTTGTTTGTATATTTCATGTGTGAGGCCTCCTCCACCTGTTGAGGTATATATAAAATGATGTATAAAATTGATGCATGTTAGAGATTGTTATAATATTAAGCAAATCTACAGACCGTTGAAATGTAATTATGTTTGCAATAAATAGTACTCTAAAGGGTTGATAAATATATAAAGCTCATAAGATCTACATTGATCATATTTTATGAAAGAGAATGAAATCTTGAAGATCATTAACGTCCAGGAGTGGATTGATGTAAAGGCCTTTCATGGCTGCAGCCTTGGGGTCCCATATGTAGAGAGGTCTTTGAGTTTTTTTAAACTATTTAAAAAATATATAAGTATACCGCCATGGCTCGAAAAATGGACCGCCTTTGGTCAAGGGATAAAATCAATGGGCAACAAGCAACAAATACGCACTGAATAACATAATCTTATTTAATTATTCCTGCTTGATGACGTAAAAAAGACAGTGAAACCTCAAGGAGAGAAATAAAAAGTTAATATATTTTCTATCAAATAAAAGTGTGATGACATCACTAGTCCAATTATAAAAACAGCAGTCAATAAATTAAACTGTGAATCCATGTCTAACTTAATCCGTCCATGTTAGAGTCAAGATATCAAGAAGTTGGGATAAAAAATGACGATGGACTTTGTAGAAAACTGAAGAAGCTAGGTTTTATCTTCTATTTTTTTAATAAAAAATCGTTAAGAATATCAGATGGTGTATGAGGTTTAATCACGCATTCATTTTAAATAGAAAAGGGTCTAATAAATTGCTCAAAATATATAGATTTTAAGACATTTAATAGTATGTATATATATATATATATATATATATATATATATATATATATATATATATATATATACAGGAACGGAGTGGGAAGAATTTATCCACCGGACAATTATGCCTCACCGCTTCTACAGGCCAACATGTCATTGGGAGGCTGTCAACGACCGTTTATGTTTCTGATTCCAGCGCCCCCCGGGATAGTCCTGGTACTCCGGTGGCCACTCTGCCCTGTATATATATATAAGATATATATATATATATATAATAATATATATATATATATATATATAATTTATAATATGTACTCTGGCTGCTGATGAATGAAAGTAATACTATAGTAACGTCATTAGAATAAAAGTAGCTTGATTCTAAATTAGAGGGGATAAATATAAGTGTTTAAAATGGTTTATACTAAACACATTTATGCAATTCTATCAAATCCAAGTGGTCAAAGGTTTATTTAATGTTTTTTATTTTTTATTGTAAAAAAAAAACAAGTATATTCCCATATGCACTTGTGTACAAAATACACAAAGATTTTCATTTTGGTATAACTTTGTTATATTATTTAAACATAGGAATATATTTGTTATGAACGTCTTGAATACAACGTTGTGATTATGGTGATAAAAATTATATGATGACTTTAATTTTTTTTGCACTTCGTGACTTGTTCAAACTATTCAATTATTTATATAATTTGTATGCTGATTAGAAAGAGATTCACATTACAGTAAGGTTAAATGTTTTTAGGAATTTCCATTGCAATAACCTACCATCACATAAACAAATATCATTTCCCTTATATAATTGGTTTAGTTAAAACAAACAGCTACAGAGAAAGAGAAATTGTTCACTTGACCAAGATGAGTTTTAAGAATGTCTTGTTTTGTTGTTTTGTTATCATTACCTATTTACAGCTTTATTACAAACAAACATCAATAGCATAAACAAATACTTTGAAATACCATTCAATGTAATACCCAAATACTACTTTATTGCTCAAACAAGATGTATATATCCATTTTTATTTGCTCGACGATTCTATTTGGAAGAGAAAAAAATAAGTTTTGTGAATAATATTTAATATATCCTGTTAAAATTAAGCGAATCTGCCCATTCTTTGTTGATGAACCATATTTGCTTTGATCATACTGATCTAACTTCTGAGATATTGATAAATCACTCCATATTAGTTCCATTTGTTTAAAAATAATAATGTATTATTAGTACAGATTCTAAAAATTATCCCTCAATCTTGACTCTGATATAAGCTTATTTCAATCTCACTTCTCACTTCTAGATTCATTGGATTTAAAAAGGTTACAGATATGTTGTCCATCCATTTTCGTGATTTGACCGCTCATTTGGACATAATTTATAATAGGTCTCTACAGGTTGTACCCGTCAATCGTGCCCAAATGACCTAAATATGATATGTACAAATGGTGTCTAAACGAATGGAACCACAGTTATTTATAGATTAATTCTACACCCTGTATATTTGCGACTTTATTTTTACTCTACCTCATCGTATCCTATTAATCCTGTTGATACGATTTCATGAGGTCAAATGAGTGCAACTATTAATTCATTAATTAATTTAAGGGTAGTGGATTGTCTATAAATGTTATGCTTAGGATTATATTTATGAAGATGAATTTGTCAATCATCCAGAAAAATATACTATACAACTAAATATTTGCTATGATGTATACATTAGATAGATGAACATACATTTTATAGGGTCGAAGAAGCATAATTTATCAATTAGAGTCTGTCGCTTAGGTCACAGACACATATTAACGTTGTATTCTCTTATATTACCCCCCCACCCCCCACCCCACACCAGAATCTAGAATAGGTATAACAGGCATTTGGCTAAGAAAAAGACTAATCTTGCATCGGATCTTGCCCAACATTGAGCACTTATGACATCTGACATAATTTTTTTGAAAGGTTGATAGAGTAATTAGGATTCTTAAAAATGTAGTCATGTTTGTACTTTTTCATAATAATATTCGTTTAGAACGTTTTAAAACATGGCGATCCTCTAGGATTCCGTGAAGAGTTACCTGTAACATTTTTTTTTTTCAGAGACATGTCATTTGCGTAACTACTTATCCCCTCAAACCATGAAGAGAGAAAAGAGTTTCGGTGATGTTCATGATAGTCTACTCACTGCCTTAATAATTATATATAATTTGATAAAGAATATTTTTGACCGTTTGTAACACACACACACACTCACACAACTCCAGTAGCAGTAGGTAGTACTACATTTTTTTACCTCTTGTTTTATTTATATGCTCGTTGTTTCATGCCCGGTAGCTCAGTGCTTAAAAGACTTTTTAGGAAGAAGAGGAGTAAAAGAAAATTATGGTTAAGAGGACATTGACGTGTGAATGTTGGATCTCGGACTGTGTTAGCAGTAGTAGTGGATAGGGCTGTAATATCACCAAGTGGAGCACCCCCTCCGAGGTTCTTTTGTCATATAAAAAGTAAGATCTTTTCTCTCCTATTTTTTAGGAGGAAGCATATGCATTTATAGGGTATTTAATCAATCTCATTGAAAAGATTCTAGGTTTGATTGAGTCATATTAATGCTTATTCAAAAACAATGTTGAGGGCACAAGTACGCCTACCGTTTGAGGAAGGTCAATCTCAATAATAAGATACTAGTTTTCGATTCAGCAGTTTAATGCTATATTCGTATTTATAACCCGAACTATGTAATTCTGTAGGATCTTATCGACAAAAAAGTATGCTTTATGCATATATATATATATATAATATATATATACAAATATAGAATAATATATATATATATATATATATATATTAACAGTCTACAGGTACCGATTGAACAGATTTGCAAATAAAGCCAGCGGTAGATTTTGTCAGCTGAATCTCAGCTCTGATATTGACGAAACAATGGAAAATCTAATTAAGGCTCGGTAAAGGTCTCAAATGGGACAATAATAGCTAGATATATGAATTGCCTATATGACTATGTAATGTGCTTAAAATTGGCGTTTGACAGTGATTTTATAAAAGTAGGATATAGGTAAACCTCTTTTTTCTTAATAGAACTATGTAATTGTCAGACTTTTTATTTAATGCCTTGTAATATACTGATTATGATGACATGCAGAAAAGACGTAATGACGACATCACTGGTCAAAGGAGTTATCAAAATCATGCGTAACATTGACTGGATGATAAAATAAATAAATACGATTCAAAAGATTTGTTAATGCTATGGATAACTTAATGTTATAAAGAAATACAATCTGAGCTTTAATTTGATACCAGGAGTGTATAATGTCAACTGTTTTTATTATTATAGGTACACTCCTTTTCCCAAGGAGAATATATAAAGGGTGTCAACAACGAACTCTCTAAGGCAGGCAGGTTGGCGTTAGCTGACTCAGCTGTTGTTTTCAACAATGACGTCATCGTCATTGTTGAAATTTGCATATTATTATTCATTCATTTAAAAAGGAATTATTAAAAGGAACCATTCATTGCTATCAATTATTGAAAAATGCCTCCTCGACGGAGGATGTGCACTCCATGGGCTCCATTCACCGTTATCCAGGCTTACGAGTCACAGTCGGTTTCATGGACTTTTCTTGAACAGACCAATTGACTTGAGGCTGTTCCTGGCACTCACACATCACTAGAGATAGAAAATAGAGGGATATTTTGAGCGTGTGAAAGGGAGAATGTTTGAATGGTACAATTGAGTTCAGGCTCTTGTTATCACTATTCTCTTTCTCTTTTGAGGAGTATTTATTTCATTTATGAAGTAGGCCAAGTCGGCCGAACGGAAGGTATTTATTTTATATTTGAATCTCTGTTTTTGCTTCTGTTCTGAGGAAGAAAATAGTGATAACAAGAGCCTGAACTCAATTGTACCATTCAAACATTCTCCCTTTCACACGCCCAAAATATATCCCTCGCTTTTCTATCTCTACACATCACTCCAAAACAAAGCAATTCCTTTGAGAAATTGATTTTGTAAATATAAAATAAATAACATATGACGTCAATGTTGAAAACCTAAGTCCAATAATAATAAAAAAACACAACGTAAAGTTTCCTTGTTCACTCACCTTCTTTATATTCTCCTTGTCAGGAAATCCTGGTTTGAAAGAAAAGTCCCATTATTGGGCATCTTTAATTACTATTGTCTTATTATTTCATTATTGATTGGAAGAAAAGGATGTAGCTCCTCTATTTCCTTTCAAGCAACATGTACTTCAAATGCTATTGTTTTGTTTCTCTTCTCATTATGCCCATGGGGGTACCTTCTTTTCCGAGAGTGGAACAATTCACACTTCTCAAGAATGAAAGAAAAGGAAACTCGGGGGATTGCCTGCTTCAACAAAAAAATAATAATAATTATAGGTAACATTCCACTGTCAAAATCCTCTGTCCAATATGTCTTACATATGCTAGATGCATTATCCGCCCCTAGCAGAGATAGACTCTTAAATCCTTGCATGTCTCTCCAAAAAGGTCAATAAGGGGCATATCATTTGACCTTTGTTTTTGCTGCTATTTTGGGTGCTAAATTGGAGAATTAAGAGGTACACAAAAAGTGCTTGATGTGGTCGTGGAGGAATATAAAAATATGGAGGGTCCTCCTACGACTATATCGCATCCCTCTAAG
>CP045894.1:3457561-3518969 GCA_013387185.1 Caligus rogercresseyi
TTTCTTCTTTTTTTTTTCTCTTTCTATCCAGGTAACACTAACAGCAGTTACCAAGTGGTAATGTATATTCTCATATCAAAAGATCAATTTTTTGGGAGAGTACGTGCAAAGATGTATTTGCTTATATCTCTTAAGTATAGCGATTTTAGAACACCAAACATATCAAATGAAAGCTTGGTACACCAGCTTTAATATTTTGGTATACTAAATCATGTCAATTTAATAAGTAGAGAGTTATATGTACATAAAAAAAACCTATCTCGCGTACAAAATGACGTATATAATGGATTATAAATGCGTCAGACAAAGTAAATTTTGAGAGGATACCTTGACGCAATCTAAGAAACACATTATTTTTTTTTTTCATAATCGATTTCTTATAGGTCAATACAGGCTCTGAATCATAGATGTAAACTCAGATTGTACTGAATTCTGAATTGATAGAATGCAACCAAGGTTATTTTTGGATTTATCATTCAAGGTGTACTAAACTTAAAAGTACTATTTTACTCTGAAGCGAACAAGTCATCTTCTACAGGCGAGTGAAGTTAATTGATACAAAAAAGCCATGAAATAAGCTAACAATACACACTCCCTTTCTTGCTTGTTTTTACTGAAACTTTGTTTTATTAAAAAACATCAAACATACGTCTGGTAGTAAATTAGATTCCTTTAAATTAATAATAATTATTAAAGTCTGTAACGTCCACCATTTTGAAGAAATTTGCAGAAAACTATATTTTTACTAAATTTTTAAAACTTGACCTCGTTGCGCGACTTCGTATGTTGACCGATTTTGTTCAAACTTTGTATGTCGTCTTCTTTTATCACCAAGAACAGAAAATCCACAATGTTGCTAACATTTCAAACATTTGAAAAATAAGAACAGCCCTAATGGCCATTGTAGCAGCGGCTGGAGAGCGACGAGGGATCTCCTGAGCGGTTTATTTAGAACTTGGAGTGGTTGCCACTTTTCGCATAAGAGGGCTGTACCGCAAGTGCTAAATCCGTTGACCACGGTTAGCGAAGGCGACATGTTCTGCTCTGTCGACTATAAGTTTGTCCAGTCCCTGTTGCCTGGGAGAAGAAGTTTGATGTCTTTCTTGCTCCGGAGGATTCGAACATCTTCACCCCCCGATTGTTTCCCTGGTATGACCATCTTTTAGTGAGTACAATGCCTTCATTCATGAATGAGGCCAAACGGGTTGTGCGGGTATTTCTTACGTTCATGTGTCCTTTTGGGAGCTTTCCCTCGTGGGTGGTGCCATGAGAATCCCCATAAGGCCATTACGCTTTTCTTGTTACTTAAGGAAAAGCTCTAAAGTTTTTCCGGTTATCTTATTTTGCTCTTCTCTTTTCAAGCCTGATGGCTGTTTTCGTATGACCATGCCAGTAAACATTTCATTCGAATTTTGTAGTTCCTAAAGCACTTGGGCTCTGCAAACAATCTTTATTACATCCTCTAGCGATCCGTCAGTTGCTTTTGATGCCCGGGAGAAGTCATTCGTAGTCCATCCATCTTGTTAGCACACTTCAGTAATCTCTAATCAGATTTTGGTGTCCCTTTTGAACTGTTTTACATTATTTCATAATCGGTAGTTACGGCGAGGATCCCTAGGATCTTTATGTAATTCTCAAAGACTGGACTTCGAAGCTATCGGAAAATAGACGCCTCTACGGTCACGAGTCCAAACTGTACGTTGATATATGTCAGAACGTGTCTACTTTAAGAGATAACAGCCTCTTTTGGGATGGGTTGGTCACATATGAACACTTTGAGATTGATTTTAACAAATAGACACTTTTACAGACGGATAAATTTACCCTCATTAAAACACGAGCCGAAAAAGTTTTTTTGTTTTTGTTTTTTTCCCTTCAAATACTTATTTACATGCAGCAATTGTTTATTAACATATATAATAGACATTGTGGTCTGAATACATATCTATAAACAAAAAATAAGCATCCGGAAAATTTTAATAACTTTTTTCATTTTTTTAAAAAGATGCTTTGATTTTGATGGAAGTACTTGATTTCTTTCTGCGGCGACGGTCCAGGATTTGTCCAGAAGCCACGGTATCCGTAGGGAAAGGGCTTCATATCTTGCCACCGCTGAAGCATTATGGCTCTAAGTTCCTCAGACCTGATACATTCGTTTGCTGTTACACCTTGTTGCAATAAGTACTTTTGCATTTATGATTGTATTTATAATCGCTTTAAAAGTATCTAATCGTTTTTCCCCATTTTTTGGGAAAGTCAACAATATAATGCTTTCAAAATGTTTATTGGGACATTTGTCCAATCCCTTACATATTTTTTTTGCCTATATGGTTCAATAGAATTGCAATCCGACTAGATATAAATAAGCATACTAGCATTAAAATCAGTCCCATCGAACCTTATCAATTTAAGTAGACCAAAAATGACCATCCCCTCTCGGGAATATTCGAACCTGCGCCCCAACCTGAGAGTTGAACACGCCTTACATTTTTGTTGTCTATTTTGGTTTAACAATATCAAAATATTGCTCATAAGTATTCGTGATACAATAATATTCACAGAATCTATGGATATGAGGAAATTTTGATATACGTATTATTTAAGCTCCATCGAATGCACATTTTTTATTAAAAAGAACCAAAAGTAGTGCAAAAATAAAAAAATCTTGTAAAATAAATATTTTTCCCAGTCTTTTTTTTTTGGAATATTTCAATGTTTTATATATTATAGTGAAAAGCAGAAAAATTAGCTTAACAATTTAACAAAAAATATTTTTTCTAATATTTTCCTCAGTAAGTTCTTCTAAAAAATTCATAAATTGAACTATCTGACCTTAAATCACACAGTGTTAATATATTTACCATTCTTGCATACGAAAATACCCACAAATGGAATATTGGCACTTTATCATGGCTTTTGTCAATTATAATGGAAACTATGAGAAAAACTTTTTAATGGTACAACAACTATCAGATAAATATGTCTAAAACTCCTGGATTTTTTAGAGTGGCCGGTAATTTGCCACCAGTTAGATATCTTTTGATATTTTTTTAAATGTTGTCGAAGAGTGAGAAAATGACGATATAGCAAATCTTAGAGATCGTTATGATAAAATAATTGATTTACATATTTCATGGACTATGATTAGGCATAATCTTTTTTTCTTTTAAAGAAGCAATTTATTGATCCCCTACGGTGTTGTTTTATGTAATGTTTTACCAAAAAAACCCCGCATCAGTAGCCTGAAGAAATGTTTTTTTCAAGTCCGAAATCAGATCTTGGCAAATGCGTTAAGGCCAACAATAGTTTAAGTGTAATAATCAAATAAAATTGCTGATAATATTTTGAATAATAATCCAAGTATTTATACTATTATATTTAATCAAATTACTTAAAAGTTTTTTTGGTTTGAAAGAATTTATTGCTTTTTAATATTATACATACATGCGTTAACAAAATAATACAACAATACATACATCTAAAAGTAATACACACACACACCTATAATATATACATATATAATAGGTATATATTTATATATAGAGAGGAGAGAGACAGAGAGACAGAGAGAGCAATGAACACACCACTCAAAGGGATAATTGTTCTATTGAAGCAAGGAACTAATCTTAAGTAAATCATATTTAGTTATCATTAATGATATTTTCAATTTTGGAGCCTTTGACAATTTTAGGGTACTAGTCTTCATGTTTCTTGTATGATTGATATCTCTCATAGGTGATGGACATCTGTTAATTAGGTGGTCTGGCTTTGTGGCTCTTCCATGCAGATATTGCAGATTTCGTCATGTATTTTTCCCAAGTATTTATTATTACATATCCAAACATAGTGAATAATATATTAATATAATACAAATATAAATATTGACATAATAAAAACATATATATAAAAATAGTTTTTAATTATAGAATTAAAATATTAATAGCTGTGTATTATATGAAAACTTATGAATTAGGAATATTTTTTTTTCCGCTCATAACACATAAATCATATCGAGGCATAAAATACATACAAAATAATACCACTTTTCCGAAACAATTGACAAACTTTCACAAAAAATATATGTAGAAAATTTGTAAAACAATTAAAAATAATGATAATTAAGTGTCACAGAACTTCATAATGCAACAGAATCTATAGAATTGCGATCGGTAAAATGCTAAACAAATCGGTCTAATTGTATAAATAAATATATTTTTTGATTCTGGGGTCGCATTTGGCATTTGGATGAAACGAAAGTTATTTTCTCTGGATGGATTTTTAATATTTATATAAATAATAGTATTAATATTAGTAATATAACACCATTAAGTATTGCTTCACTAATAATGAAATAAAACATTTGACGAAAAACTATATGAAAACAATAGTTGAATAGAAATGTATTTTTTGTGACGTCACAATGTTAACACATCAACTCAAAACTGTTAACAAGGTTTTAAAGCATAATGTTATGATGGCTTTTTTTTATGATATTTGTAGTGTTGTTCTTCTGCCATTGTATTAATTTTAGATTATAATATCTATTTTGTACTTATCACAATTACTTTGGCATTTGTAGAAAACTGGAATAAAAAACATTTGACAGAAAAATTTATGACAACATTAGTTGAAATATAAATATATATTTTTTTGACGTCAAAATGTTAACTGTAGGTTAAATAGAAGTCATTTGGGAGTCAGTCTTTTTGGGGCTCCTTTGATGTAGACTTCATAAAATTATAAAAATACATGGAGTTTTTCATGATAAAACAATATTTTGCAAATCAATCCATGTCAAGAGAGTCCAACAAACTAATCAATACTTTTTAATAAATGAAAGGTTCTGTGCCTTACTTTTCTATATGTTTGATCACATTTTTCTCTAAATAAGCTCCCTCTGTTTAACCTTGATGCTTACCCGTGCTGAAGGTACTACTGGTAGCCTTCTCTCCTGAACAAAAATCCCATTGTCTTAATGTATTTGTTTATGAGAGCCCTATGCTAAGTAAAAAAAGGGGTCCCCGACCACCATGACTCTTATATTGGCTTACTTTATGACACCAAGCAGTCAAGACGCAATAAATAAAAACCCAACAAAAAAAATACAGATAAAAATTTGTCAATAAGAATTTTAATATGGCCCCCAAAAAGGGAACGCTACAAATCTACGAGTGTGGATGTGGGTGGCCCTGAATAAAGGCATAAAAGGTAAAGAATGCACTTATCTTAGAGGAGCAAAAGAAAAAAAATGAGAGAGTAAACAATAAACTTATTTATATGATGCCTGAAAAAAAAAGTTTTCTAGACTGCAACAGTCATATGATGAGTAATAGCCCCCCTCAATGCCTTGGAGCTCTTTGCCCAGACACGACACACACAAAAAAAGAAAATATTTGATCATGGGACGGATCAATTACGCAACCCCCCAATTGATGATACCGAGAGGCCTAGAAAGACATAGTCTCATTTTTGTGTTATTAGGAAGTAGGCAAGTTTTTTATTTTATGGATGCTTAATTGATAATTAAAGTGTCCAAAAGCCTTATCATACGAGCAAAAATAAGTGCCATCCATAAATCTTTTATTTCTTTAAGGCTTCTGCTTTTTTTTGTCTTCTATTTTTGATTATTTTATTATTACTAATACTTGGTCATGGTTTTACCGGTTTTCTAGGACGTCATAAAAGAAGTATCACCTCTCTGAAGCTTGACTCACTCTTTGATATAATTTGGTAAGAATTAGGGCAGTATAGGTACTGTTTCTGTCCCCGGCGAAAAGGTTATACACATATATAAATTTATGTATTTTTGTTATATATTCTAAAAAAAACTTGGTAAAAGCTATTCACATTATAAAATATATGATCATTGAATAATCAACCAATAATAAAATATAAATACGAATCGAATTTAAGGTTATGTTTAACGATTTAAACTTCTCTTGCTTTTTTTTCGATTATCTCCTCTCCAGTTAGCTTCAGGGATATAAAGGACAAACTTTTGTCCGCCTTAGCATGATCAAACACAAGATGGAGCTGTCCCGTTGGTGAGAAAAATATCATAGATAAAAATATAATTTTATTACTACATAATTTTTATCGTTGTTCTATTTCTCTATTTTTTTAATTGGTTTAATTTTATATAATTCTTTTATGTTTTTCTCATATGTTTATTAATTTACTCTATGTATCTTCTGTATATTTCCAAGGAATATAGCCTTCTTGCTTTGAAAGAATCCTTGATAAAAATATATAAATATTACTTTTTTGTGTAGTAAAGCTTATATAAAATCCTCTTGTGAAGATTTATTTTATCAAAACGACTTTTCGTGGGGAAATTGGGTTGAAAATTAGTTTAAAAGTACTTTACGTGACACCAGGGGTATTTGTATGGATTTATTGTTTAATAAACATTTGAGCTGCCAAACTTATCCATGCGAACTATTGTCGGATCACGCCTTACAAACGTCGACCTTACAAAACGTCGACTTACAAAACACGTCGACCTTACAAAATATCGACTACAAATGTCGAACTTACAAACGTCGAACATTCCTCGGTTCATTCCCATCCACCGATCACTTGGAAAGTTGAGCTAAAATATTAATCCAAGATTAAAGAAATGGCATTCAACACTCATTTACGCCTCCTTCGACTCTTGTGAATGATTGTTTAAGCAAAGCTCTTCAAAATTTTTAAAAATTACCGTGACGAGAATTTGATTTGAATCAACTGTAAGAAGAGCTCACTCCTCGTCGGTATGAACAAAACTCTACCTTTGGTTTATTGTTTGACGAATAAAAAGAACGAAGAAACCTATTCGACCATCTTCAACTACATCAAAAATCAAGGAGCAATCCACTCTCAATCACGATCGACTTTGAAAGAGCAACAATAAATGCTATCAGAAGCGTGTTTCCAGAGACAACTTTTTTGGATGTTTTTTTCATTTCGGGCAATGTTTATGGCGAAAACTTCAGAGTATTGGACTCCAGAATTGGTACAAGAACGATGGCAATCAATTTACCATAAAAAAGTTTCAAACTCTTGCTTTTGTTCCTCCTGATAAAGTCAAAGATGTTTTCCATCTCCTATTAAACTCTATCGATGAAGAAACGGATGACATTCTCGGTGACTTTCTACAATATTTTGAAACAACATGGATTGGAATAGTACAAAGGGGAAGGAGGCGTCGACCGATATTTGACATCGATTTATGGAATGTTTTTGACAGGGGGGAAAACAATTTGCCAAGAACAAACAATTCTGTAGAGGGATGGCACAATGCTTTCATATGCGACTTGAAGACAATAATCCAACTTTGCACAAACTTATTTACACCATTCGACTTGAACAAGCTTCAACAGAAATTTCTATTCGACAAATTCAAAGCGGCTTTGATTTAGATAGAAGGACCAAAAAATATGAAGACCTTAATAAAGATTAAAAACTGTATTGAATACTTATAATGAAGTGGACTCATTGGAATTCTGGATCATATTGCTAATAATTTATGATATAGTGCATTTTCGTAGTGTTAAACAAAAATAACCAAACATTTTTTTCTCGACTTTTTAAAGATTACTTCATGTTTGTAATAAAAATTTAAGAATAAATATGATATATAAATAATATATTGTTTTTTTTAACGATTTAAATACAATTAAACGGACCAAGAATCGATGAGGTCTGTTCCTTTAATAGAAGTGACTCTTGAAGGCAAACAAAAAAGTGACAGTGTGGTTTGAAATATCATTTGTAGAATAGAAAAAAAATGAAACATAAATCAGACAGTTATTCGGGATTATCTGGGGGACCCTGAACCGAGGAATGTTCGACGTTTTGTAAGTTCGACATTTTGTAAGGTCGACGTTTGTAAGTTCGACATTTTGTAAGGTCGACGTTTTGTAAGGTCGACGTTTTGTAAGGTCAACGTTTTGTAGGTCGACGTTATGTAAGTCGACGTTTTGTAAGTCGACGTTTTGTAATACCCATATATATATATATAAACATATAGATGATTTTATATATTAATGTTTCAAAACAATGTATCAAAATTTAGAACATTTTCACAATTTCTACGGGTATTCAATTAATGGTATTGCATTATCAAGTGATAAGATTCATTTTCATTTCTATATTTTTATTGGATTAATTGAATTCTATTTTCATAGAAAGTGGGTGAGTAAAGTTGGAAGTTTATCATTCTCATAATAGGTGGCGCTACCTGTGACCTCCCTCTCTTTCTATTTTCTAACTTCTTCTTCTTCTACTACAATTTCATAGTCATATTTAAAAAAAATCAGTCCAGGAAAAGACAGCATAGGACAAAATGGCCCAAGATATACATTATGTATTTACTATTTAAGAGATTCTAATATCTGTATACGCCCGAAAGTACACTCAATTGTATATTTATTTTTTAAAGTGATTCTATTATGAGTATGTATGTTTATAAAACAATACTTCTTTTCCATAGTAATTAGGATATTTTTCATCAATTTCTACGCATCATCTCATAACTGTTAACTAAGTTTTAAAACATTTCCAGCGCTTTTTTATAACTTTTGATTTAACTGTCGAATATATTTATATTTTAAACGATTTTATTGATTTTTGTAAACATATTTTTAGTTATGTGTCTCTTAAAGATAGTGTAATGATTACATATTTGTGATATTTACATTTTGTTCTTCTAACATTATACTAATTTTAGATTATAATATCTATTGATGTGTTTTACGCAATTGCTTTGACATTTGTTGAGAACTATAATAAGAAAAATGAACAAAATTATTAAAAAACTTGGAAAGCATTTTTATCCCTGGTTAAAATAATTTTATTCTGTTATTGTAATGAAGAATACAGTGTAAAAAATACACTAAAAACATACAGATAACATAAGAAATAAAATCCAATCTGGACAGTTACGTAATAATTTATTTTTAATACAAAAAATCATTTTTTGACATAACTTACTCAATTTAGATGATAAGTAGTGTTTGATCAATATTTGGCTGTATTCCAATCAAATATTTGCATACACATGTATTTGTGTTTCGTGCGTCATCGTTTTCCTTTTCTATCTTGGACCATTTTTCCTAAACCGTTCTTGCCTGGACCGTTTCTTCTCTTAGAATATAACGTCGAAAGTTGAACCTAGTAAAATTAAATATCAAAGTAAATGAAAATTGTAGGTTGTATTTTATACGTAACAATTTATACTTTATATTATCTTTACATTTACTCGATGATCTATCAACAGACGTTTTACTTTTAAATTTTGTTTAATAAATAGAATGTACTCGGTACGATTCATTCACCAGGGACTCATGGACGTATCACTCCTCTGCACCTAAAATATATATTAAAAAAGCAGTATAAACGGTATGGATCGTTCCCATAAATCACAGTTGGTGAAAAGATCATGAGTTCCTGTTAAATATATGTTTTTACTTTATTTTTTTACCCTCTTCAGATTTAACGATGCCATAATTGCTTTAGGTTAATAATTTCATTATTCATTATCTTTATTTATTTTCTCTAACTTAGAAATAAGTTTTTCTTCGTTCCTCAACCTTAAATCCAACCGAAATAGTTATTAAAACAATTTGTATATTTACAATAACAAGTACGAATAAATAATATGTTTATTTATTATTAGTACTGCTATGATTATTACAATTTAAAGACTCACAGATTGATGTGTTCATTATTTTAATTGAATACTTTATTCAAAAATATTTTATTGTCTATGGCATTGTTCAAGCGATGCAACAATGATAACTTATTTTGATAGATTTTAAATATATATTTCCATTTAATTTTTTAAGTATGTTCTTGTCTCTAATCAAACGCTGCATTTGATTTGGACTTATTTACATTCTAAATTTATTGTTGATAAATGAATAAGACATCTGGGGGCTAATTGAAATTACAAGCCAATTATTCTGATTGCTCTAAAGTTGTGGTACATAAATATCTTTTGTTATAGTACAAAAAGTATAATCCTATAAATAATCGTCAAGTAATAAAAACAATAGAACAATTTAAAACCCCACACAGTGGGCATTGTCCTATTTTATTACTCTTTCATTCATTTTTAAACTCTCTCTTGTTGCACTCCATGAAAGCATTTTGAACGCGAGTAAAGTTTTAATTTTATGACAGATAAAAATCATACAATCTTTACAACGACCTTTATTTATAAAGATAATGATGACAAATAAAGAGCTGTGATATTTATCAAAAACCACCTTGGTTCAAAGAAGATAAAATATCATTAAAATATTGTCAAATATAAATTTTTATTTATAACTCATCGGTTTTTTTACAGTGCCAGTAATAAAAGCAGATATAATTGGAAGAGTTTGAATGAATATATATGTAAATAAGCCGAATTTTACCTAATATTTGGGGGCTAATTGAAATTGCAAGCATTTTATTCAGATTGCTCTAAACTTATATAACCTTTCATATTGATTAATCTGCATTGTTAAAAGGCTCTAATGTTTTCTTATGATGTGTTGAGGCTGTTCAAGTTCATCTGAAGCTCACATTTTTTAGTCCGACAGTTATTAATAACACTCATATAAGCTAAAAAGGAGTTGATTTGATCATATTGGTTATAAAGATATTTTCTTCGTTGAAGAATTAGTTTTATAACTAAACTGTTTCATTATTCTTTTTCAAACGCTTTTTTCAGATTTTAGAATATACTTTATCAATAATTTTAGAATCAAATATATATTTATGATTTGTTTTAATACAGTTACTTTAAAGGACTGGAAAAATATATAGTATTAAGCCCCCGATCGATATATTTCTTCTCTGTAGGTAATAATTCTGCTTATTTACATATATATTCATTCAAACTCCTCCAACTATATCCGCTTTTATTACTGTACACAGTAAAAAAACCCGATGAGTTAAAAATAAAAATATATTTGACAAGATTTAATGAATATTAATATTTTTTATGACCAAAGGTGGTTTTTAATAAACATCACAGCTCTTAAATTTGTCATCATTATCTTTATGAATAAAGCCATTGTAAAGATTGTATGATTTTTATCAGTCATAAAATTAAAATTCTCCTCGCGTTAATAATGCTTTCATGGAGTGCAACAAGAGAGAGTTTAAAAATAAATGAAAGAGTAAATAAAATAGGACAATGCCTCTGTGTGGGTTTTAAATTGTTCAATCTTTTTATTACTCGACGAGTTATTTATATGAATATACTTTTTGTACTTTAACAAAAGATGTTTATTTTATATTAATTTCATCCAATACACTTTATTAAACGTTATGATTCATTCAATGCACCAACAAACCAATCTATATTTCCATGGAATACTATTATCAAGATGAAACAAGGCGTTCAGCGTTCAGTTATATATTTCGACGCGAGGCGTTCCTTATTTAAAAAAGCCTAGCGTTTCGCTCATTACGTGCTTCTTAAGCCGCACATTGTTTGAATTTGTCGTCCCATTCCATTGACTGGCAAGTATTAACGGAAGCAAAGGTTTTTCTCCCTTTCA
Organism: Caligus rogercresseyi; assembly: GCA_013387185.1. Lineage (NCBI taxonomy): Eukaryota > Metazoa > Arthropoda > Copepoda > Siphonostomatoida > Caligidae > Caligus > Caligus rogercresseyi. Next base: position 3,469,099 of record CP045894.1, read on the forward strand.
ACATTATTATTCGAAATCATTTTCAATTCGGTTGTTCCCTGAAACGGCTTTTGATTAACTTACCGTTGATATGTTTGGTTGTTGATTTCAAAGTAAGTATTTCATAAATAGAGAGGTTGCTTGGATTAATGGCCTGTAAGTAGTTGGCATTTTTACACTTATATAATAATTGATGCGTCCCGTATATTAGGCTATCATACATGGCAGAAATGTGGGCTAAAATGTTCATTTATGTTTCTTTGCTACTGCCCTGATTAGTTTTTTCTCTGTTTTCTATTTATTTGTTTGTACATATTTATTTTGTCACTGTATGATTTTCGCAAATTACTGAATAAAATGTTTTAACACAAAAAAAATCCTTGCTAAATAATGGGGGTTTCAAAATATATAGAAAAGTTTACGCTGTTTGGTATTGTGGGTATTCTTAGAGGCGCATTTGAGTGTTTCATGAATAGAAAAAAAGTTATAAATACTTTATAAAATGTAAATATGTAATTAATACGTATAATTAATTCATCAATTCATCAGTATGAATATTTTGAATTTATAAGACTTGCAAATATATTTTTGTATTTTTTATGCATTCTTAACTTAGTTTAGAAAATGAAACAGCCAGGGGTTGACTTTAAAGAATTTCCATTTTATGTCCTTATGATCTGTGGGCAAAGCCTAAAAAGCAGGAAACGACTTGGTACCCGGCCAGGGTCCAAGTTGTTTTTTGAACGTCCGGCCGGGACTTAATATTTTCGTTCATCGTCATTCTGGAAGGGATGACGTTTTTAGAAAAGAATTTAAAAAAATATTTAGAAAATGTTCAAAAAAAGTCATCACTTTTTTTAGAAAATGGTTTTCTAAAAAAACGTCGTCACTTTTTTAAATTTATTTCTAAAAAATGTCTCACTTTCAGAATGACGAAGGAACGAAATATACTGATGTCCCGGCCCGGGTCTCGACGAAAAAAAGTGTGGCGTTTCTGTAAAAAAGTAAACTATGAGACAATTCTAAGAATAGTAGCTTTGATACATGGCTTCTACATGTTTTAATGGTTGTATCTAAGAAATGGGCTAAGATCGTGTATTCGATTGCTTTGTATCCAAGACTCGACTTCTATTCGTACTCTTGAACAAAAATAAACAAACAATTAAACTAATTATATCTAAATTTGAAGGATTATAAACCATAGTTCTTCGGTATTAATGGTCGATGATATAGATACAATATCATATTAAAACATTGAGTCGTATTTGCTTCCTTCAACACAAAAATGAAATCATTTCCCCCAAAATATAGAATAGAAATCGCAAATAAATAGTTTTTATAACATCGTATAATATTATTATCTCCATATTGAAGTCGTAACATCTCCTAGAAGAGAAGAGGATCATAATCTCTACTAGGAGAGTCAACGATTCTACTGGATCTCCATCTCTACTGCGACATATATATTATTCATTACGTGTATCATTATGAATAGTTTTAAAAAGTATAAGAAGACTATAAATAATTCAATTGAAAAGTTGTCTTTATATATAGATGAAATTTGAACAGGAGAGCCCTTCTCATAGATGACAATCCTTTTCCATCTTCCACATATTGTCCTCAAAGGCAATTTAAAGTTGTTTTCCTTAAGCCTTAAAGAGTTAATAGAGTTCTTGACTAAGATCAATCAAAAACTCTTTGCAAGCCTTTGAACTCTTCATATGCCCGGCAGGCAAACACAAGAGAGAGAGAGAGAGAGACAAATAGGAACTTGATATAAAAACTTATCTTTTTGATCTTTGATGTTGTTGCTATAAACAGTAAATCTATTTTAAGAGACTCATCAAGTAAAACACAACAAAACAATCAAATTGTATTTTTTATCTCTTTAATATTATGCCTCAAGATCCTACGGACATTTTCTCCCTCCTTTTAAGTTAGGAGAGGTTGCGTGTTGACTCTCTATATTTGACGATTTTTTTTCTTATTTTCTTTTCATCCCGTTTTTTGTAGTTAATGTATTGAACCATTTATTGCGGGTGTAAGAAGTACTAATATTCTAAAGCCATCTTTTTTTTTCTTCACATTTACTTGAGGCAGAGAGATTCTTTCAATGTATGTATATAGATTTTTTCTTGAAGCCATATTTGGAGATGGAAGTCTTTCATTATTTACTCTCTTAGGGTTATGCACTTATCTAATTTAACTTTCTCCTCCTCCTCTGTGGAGACAAGTATGTTTTTAAAATACATTGGGTCTTTAAAGCACTCTTTGTTAGGCCTGTTATTTGAATAGAAACGTACATATTTAATTTGTGGTTTAGGTGATGAAATATGACCAATTGTATATTTATGTCGCAGTAGAGATGGAGATCAAGAGCATCAACGACTCTCCTGGTAGAGATCACGATCGTATCCTCTCCTAGGAGTGACTACGATCGTGATCTATATCAGAAGAATCAACGACTCTGTAGAAGAGATCAGAAGTGTTATCTCTTATAGGACGAATGTCGACTTAAATATGGAGATGGTATGACACTGTCATTCAAACTTTTTTATCATGTCTGATTCTTCACAGATGAGTATCAAATTGTTATTGTACGGGTCGGTGATATAGATACAATGTTAGTAAAACATTGAGTCGTATTTGCTTTCTTCAACACAAAAATGAAGTAATTTCCATCAAAATATATAATATAAATAGCATATAAAATAAATAGTTTGAAAACATCTTAAATATCGTCATCTCACCTAGAAGGGATAAGGATCGTAATCTCTACTAGGAGAGTCAACGATTCTACTGGATCTCCGTCTTTGTTGCTACTTTATAAACAAAGGGAAAACAATTGGAGTAGACATTCACTTTTCTATGACATCATTGGGTCATTGGTATTTCAGTACGATTGGTGACTATTAGAGTCACAAGGTTATTTTGTTTTAATATAACAATCAACCTTCTTCCCCCAAAAACTTTTTTTTTTTTTAAATATAATTTTATTTATTTCATTCTTCTAGGATATCTTACATTCCGTACGTTGCAAACGTACATTATATCAATTTTGTACTCAAAAACATACAATAAAAGCAATAAAGGAATACGCCCATAAGGCGAGAAATTAAGAGTAAGAATAAAAAATAAAAGGGAACTTAAAATCATTCTGGTTGATAAAATAGTGGCAGCTTGATTTCTCATTCTACACGAAGGGAAAATAGTTTGTTTACATATGTACTCCCATTGTTGTCGCTTGGCGCACTGGAGACCGAACGAAGAGTTTCTATATGTCTTCCGACGAGGCGATGGAGACCCACAGGGAGTCTAGTTCCGCCGTTATTGATGCATTGAAATTTATTAATAATGGACTTTAAAAATTGGTATTGCTCTTCACATTTCAATTTCAAATTAATATACACTAACTCCTAAATAATACCTTAAACTTTAGTATTGATTTTCGTCTTTCACTTCTTGATTTTAGTTTACTTTATATATTATATTTGCATTAAAAAATATTTTTTTAATTCTTTTATTTCTCCTGAAGTTATTTCTTTTTTACTTTTTATACCGCAATAGCATATTTGTAAATCTTCCACATAATTTTTGGTCCAAATCTAACAGATTATTATCAAGAAAAACTTTTTTCCTCATAAGAAAATGAATTTTCCGAGAATAATCGAATAGTCCAAAACACATCTTATCACCTCAAAGTCATCTACTTAAAATTAGTTCAAAATATATCCCAGCAATTTAAATAAATCACAAACACCCCATTTCGGCGAAAAAAATAAATCGTTCGATAATGAATTTCAGAATACAATTATTCATTTAAAAATTGTCTAAAGTATAGTTTTGGGGATAGAGGGACACGAACGAACAAAATACTTTTTATTATCAAAATATATGATATTTAGAATATATTCATTTAAAAATACTCCATTTAATTGAACTAAAATTTTGATATTCCAAAACTAATATTCAATGAAATCAAACTAAAAGAATGTATAATTTAAAAGACGGAAAAAATAAAATTTGAAGTCCCCAGACGCAAGAAATTTTAACGTATATATATATACTTGTTGACGTTCGCGAAAAAATTGTCGTTTGTCGTTCGCTTGTCGTTCGCCAAAAGTTATCGTTCGTGTTCATCGTTAATTTTAAATTGAATTGTTCGTCGTTCATCGTTCGCCGCCATTCTCAAAAAATTGATGTTTTTTTAGAAAGAAATTTCTGAAAAAAGTGATGACGTTTTTTTAGAAAGGAAATTTGTCCAATGAAAATTAAAAATCTTTGTCTTTTTTTAGCACCAAAAAACGAACGACCAACGATAAGGAATTTTCCTTATCGTTCGTCAAAAACTTTGTCGTTCGTCGTTCGCGAACGACGAACGACAACAAATGAACGATAAATCAAAAGTCTGATATATATATATATATATATATATATGTGTGTGTGTGTATAAATACATATATAATAAATAAATAAATAAATAATATATATATATATATATAATATATTCTTGAATGGTTAGAAGTCTTTTTTAAATTGTAGGTACATATTAATTCCCCTTAACCTTTCCTCCCTCACACGTTCCACCTCACCCACCCCCAACTCATTAAACAAATCGATAAGATATCAGAAGGAACAATGTACCGTCGGATCTCTTTTATCCCATCAAGATCCTTTCATACTAAGAAACAATCATACTTGTCATACCGACAAAGGGACAAGAAAGAGGACAAGAAAGGGGGAAGCGAAACTTAAAACAAAGGGAGTCAAAGAAAGGGAGGTGTCACTTGTTTCATTTATCTAAATAATGCAACAAAAGTGAGCATCTTTTAACCATCACAATTAAGAGAAATAAAAGAAAATGAAAATACCGAAATCATAAACAATATTTTTGCTTCTACAACCAAAAGTTGGAAATAGTTAATATTTTTGCTTAAATGTTATGTTATATTTTATGCTATACTTTGTTTTATATTGTGTCAACATTATTTAGTATTTATATTATGAATCTTGTTTAACACTTGATATGTCATTATTGCAGCTAGGTCTTTTGGCAGGACGTCTAATTTTAAACTATAATGTTTATTTATGTATTATTTTTTTACAATATTCTACCGCCTTTATTACAATGGAAATAAAGACCCCAAAAAATCATAAAAATAAATATTATAATATATTAATAGAGAATAGATTGAGGTATTCTGGCATTTAAGTTGAAGGAAGAAATATGAAATTATGAAAGTAACCGGATTTTGATTATAACCAAATAAATATAGTGTAATGAATAGTATGTAATTACTATAAAGAAAATATTAATCTACATAACTTTCTGTATTCAATTATTTTTTACTAATTTAACAGTTGTTGTTAAAATTCGGGCAAATTGAATGCTGCCCCCCCCCCAAACCAAACATCTCCCCACGCTTATGGAATAACATGATGGTTTAAGTACATCAAACTTGTGCATAAAACATTGAACGCCAGAGGAGTAATATTCAATTAACAAAATGAACTTTTTGTGTCCAAAATATACATTCTAAATCTCAACCATTCTTCAAACTATGTAACAAATGGAAAATCCGAAAGAAATGTAATATATAAGTACCTACATATTATATGTTATTATGCAAAACATGTCACGACTTCAATAGATGGTTAAGGATGTGTATTTGCATGCAAAGATATGGGCATATGTATGTATATTTATAGAAGTAGGGAAGGAGTAGATAAGTAAGTAAAAAACAAGAAGCATTCCGCCAAGTAGCGAGCTTCCGCTTCTGACGACGTCTCCCTAAATGAACCAGTAGGAGAGCAATAATAATAAGAAACGGGCGGATCTATAAATGTGAATACAGCACCACCTTCCAATGAGGAGAAGTGTTTGGTGGTAGCTGTCCCCTGGTAGCGAGAGAGAGAGAGAGAGAGAAAATAACCTTCTTCTGTCTGCTGTGTGGTTGCTGTGGTTTTTCTTCTTTTTCTCTTTTAAACTGGTAGTAGGAGAGCTGGGGTGCTGCTGCTGCTGCTTGCTGGTAGGGAGTCAGTAGTTAAAACTGATGGTATAAGAAGAAGTAGTAGTAGTGGTGGTAGTCCTTCTGGTGGAAGCGCCTTCCGAAGAAAAGGGAGCGCCCGTTAGAAGTAGTCAACTACCTTAAAAATGGTGGTCCTCTTTTTTTCCATTAGTAGCAAAACTACCGCTTATTTCAGTTTCAAGTAGAACCTCAGACATCCCATAGTGTGTTGTTCCCATCCCTCCTCAAAGACCCCCAAATAATTCCTTCTTAAAACCACCAACATACACTACTACTTAACCTCCATGGACATTAAACATAGAGGTAAGTGTTTCTCATATGTCCAAACTTAATAATAATGAAAGTTATTCTAAACTTTATTTTTTTTAATAATCAAAATCATAGAATAAAGTGTCTAACTATTTACTTTTCCTCTTACAGTTCCTGAGTCAGATCATGGTATTATAACTCCTCCTCGAACCCCTACGGAACAACTTAAAGCCTTTGGATTCGAATCCTCCTCTATGGAACAGTCTTCCTCCTCACCTCCTCACTTTTCCGCCGCCAACAACATGCTCCTTCCCCCACCCGCCTATGGATCCCTCTTTGGGAACCCTCTGGCCCGATCCATGCATCAGCCTTTCCCCACCGAGAGAAGCTCTGCCTTCTCTCAAGTCCTCTCCTCCACCTCTTCTGCTTCCTCGTCAAGTCCGCCAGGAAGCCCTGAAGACTCACTCAAGCCCTCCCATCTCATTCATAACAAGAGCTCCAGATTTGATTACTCAAATCTTGCCAGTGCAGCCTCATCTTCAGCCTTCGGCCTGAGTCGCCTTGCGGGTCTACCTCAGCCCTACGGCCTTCCATTCCTCATGCGGCAATGGATTGGCAACGCTGTGGCAGCCGCCGCCGCTACGGCACCCCCTCCCGCACCTCCCTCTTCCCGAGCAACAGCCCCACCCCCATCCCTTGACTCCCGTCTTCTCCGCACCTCTTCATCCTCCGGCCGATCCTCACGTCCTAAGAAACGCTTCATCTGCAAATACTGCAATCGGGAGTTCACCAAGTCCTACAATCTCCTCATCCACGAACGCACACACACGGATGAGCGCCCTTACTCCTGTGATATCTGTGGAAAGGCCTTCCGTCGACAGGATCATCTCCGAGACCACCGATACATTCATTCAAAGGAAAAACCCTTCAAGTGCACAGAGTGCGGAAAGGGCTTCTGTCAGTCCCGGACCCTTGCCGTTCACAAGATCCTCCACATGGAGGACTCCCCTCATAAGTGTCCCATCTGCCATCGACACTTTAACCAGCGATCCAATCTCAAGACGCATCTCCTCACACACACAGACATTAAGCCACGACAGCTCCTCGAAATCGCAGAGCGATCAGATAGTAAAAAGACGTGTGCCAAAGGGGCCCTCAACGGATCAAACAATAACAACAATAATAATACTGTGAATACCCTCCTCTTCCCAAGTTCCAAGTGTCCTCCAAAATCCGAGGTCAAGAGCGGATTCTCCATCGCGGAACTGATCAAAAAATAGTTACCCCCTCAATCCACACAAAAATCTTGCTTAAACTGTCTCCCTTTCTTCTTCTTACTTGTTTTCTTCCACATATTTATAATATTTCGTCATATAGCTTTAATGTAGAATTCAAAGCCCCATATTATAGCCATATAAAAATATAATATATATTTAATATTGTTAGCCACCCCATTTTCGAATTCTAAGTCGTGCCATAATAAATAAATATAAACAGATAAATAGAAATACTTGATTCCTTCAAGGTTGCGTAAGAAAACCAATTGATTCTACTGGTTTTAAATTAGTTCTAATAAGAAGAGGAGAAGAACCATTATGGGAGGTCCAAGGAATGGGGGGGTCATAAAAATTGTTATGATTTTTGAAAGGAAGGGGAGTTATTATTATGGGCTTGTAAAAAAACACAACACCCAAATGGCTTGTCTCAAGGTATGCAATCATAAAGTTCCCTTTGTGAGCAGAGAGTGACAAAAGATTGTCTAGCTTTTCATGAGTCTCTTCGATTAGAAAAGCATCCATCTCCTTCTCTCTGTGCCAATCGGTGATCCTACTTCTTGGTTGATTCAAGTCGTCATAAAGAAGGGAAGTCCACATAGCTCACATTTTTATACATCTTGAGCGCCCTGAAGGGCTTTTACTCTAGGTATAAAATGTAAATTATACACAGATGAGCCCTCTTATTTTTTTTTGATTGAAATGATGTCTCAATATTAGTTTTCAACATGGGTGAAAGAGGTCAAAAAATCCTTTCTCCTCTAACTCTCCAACCGTCTTCACATTTTTGTCTCGTATTTAAAAAGCCTTTGAGGAAAAATGTTTTCTTTCTTTTTTCATCATCATGAAGAGGTTTATTAGACTATCATCATATCTCTACAAATTTGCCCAAAGGGCTTTTGATAAGTCATAGGGATCGTCGCATGAAGACACCGCATTCCATGAGCAACAATATATATTAGTTTCTCAGGAGAGGAGGAAGGATGGGCTGATGCCTTGGATTCTCATATGTATGTAACGGGCATACCTGATAATACCCATGTGGTCCATCACCCCAAAAGGCTTTGCTTTTGGTGGAGTAATGAGCCCATAATGAACGTTTTTTCTTATATTCCCATGTTTTAATATAATATTAATTTCTGGATCAAAATATTGACGAACATTATTTAGATATTAATTATTTATTCCTTTCACATTATTTACAATACTTAAAATTCTTACCAAATAAAAGTTGAGATAAAAACACTTAAGAAAAATAATATGACGTAATTATGTCATTAACTATGTATGAAGATCTATTAAACAAATTTTGGCTTGCCCTTTGAGTTTATTGTGTGAAAACGGGGATATTATTATACAAAAAAGCTCGATTCCAATATCATTGCATACTTTTTGTTGCATAACATTATTTGGGTAGAATAAAGGTTCTTCTAAGGATTTTTTTAAAGGTTGAGTTCTCGTGGAATTATGTATCTTCTATTCCGAGTGTTCGACTTATATTAAAGTAACGTACACAACCTTGCATAGCCATTAAAATGAACTTTATTTAAGAAATCTAACGTCCCTTACTAATAGTAAAAGTTACTTATATATCAATCAACAGAATTTAGTTTTGATATTATACATATATGACACAGCTTATAAAATCTTTATAAATATTCCCCGTACTTTAAAATATTTTTGCAGTTCTTGTGATACCGACCTTATTATAATAATAGATGGATTGAAGAATATGTAATTAAATATATATAATATATAAAAATCTACCATACAAAAGTTTTACGATTATAGACATATTTAAATCTTAACTTAATAATAATAATAATATATTAATGGTCGAAAATAAAGCTCCCAATGGGTTTCATATATACACTTCTTTGAACTGTTAAATCGTTATTTTTATAACATAAGATAAATCTTTCTACATTCTTTTTTATCGCATTTTAGCTATATGTTGAATATTATTATTACTATAATGAATATTTTATCACCAATTAAACATGCAACCATGGATAAAAAGCCACAATTACATCATTTCAGTTAACCTATACATAATATGTTAAATATTTTAATAATAATATATCAAAACTACTATTAAAAGATTATTGAACTTCTGTACATATTAACATCTTACCTTATTTCTTCTCGTTCTGCTAGAATAATAGTTGTAATTCAAGGAAAGTGGAGTTGATACGATTAAATAAAAAATAAAATTGTTAAAAGGAAGGAAGTGAATAAAAAATATATCTAAATCAAAGAACTTTTTCTTCTATACAAAACAGGATTTTAGTATAAGCGAAGCCTACTGACAAGCCTTTAGTATATCATATAATTACTCTTTAGCTGATACGCCACTTGTGTGTGTATGTGTGATGGATCATCAAAGGAAGGAATTCCGATACTGTTTTCCAAGAAACAAAAAAAAATAAAGTCCTGGACGAAGGATTGAAGAATGTATTCTCTAACATACATACAATGAGAGGGCCAAAGACATGAGAAGTGAAGGGTGTAATTAAGAAAGTTAAAACTACTTCGTTCTCTGTTAAGACAAACGGGGCTCTCTTTTGTAGAGAAACAGAGAAAAATATGCTGGCAGTAGCAAAATGACCGTTTAATTGCTTTTACTTGAGGCTGGAAGTGTATAGCTCTAATTGAAGGAAAGTATTTCCGGGGAAGCCAAGAAGAAGTTTGTTACATGCAGACTTGCTGTATGTGGGATTGCTTATGAATATTTGGTTTTGTTTACATACATCACATGACCAACAATTAAGCAAGAATGGTTGACGAAAAATATATTAATACAATTAAACATGATTATAATATTACTGTGATTCATAACACATTGATTGAGCTATATTCAATCATTTTTTTTAAATATATGTCACATAACCAAATGATTAAAAATAATTTACTTAAAAACATTAGTATTTCGATTATATATTTTTTTTCATGGCAAAGGTCTTTATTCTATTCATATAATACAATAATATAAATAATAATAGATATAAAAAGAGGGAGATTTGTGTTTTGTTAAAAACATAAATAAACATTATAGTGTAAAATTAATATACCCCGTAAGACCTTAAACTTCTATTAACATTTAATTAAAAAAAAAACGAAGTAAACGAAGAACACAATACATACTTTCTTTTAGTAAAAACTAAGATTCTAAATTCAATTTTAATAACTATTCTGATGGCCTTTGTATAGTGCTAAGAAGTTGACGGGAAGTATTTGACGAGTACGGACGCATTATCCCAAGATCCTCCACCGAGAGTCGGAATCTTTAGAGCAAAAGCTGTGTACCGAGCTGCCGCTGATAAATTATAATTTAAATTATTCATTCAATCGATTATCATAGATTTACGTATACGTATATGAAACATAAAGTGAACTCTTGAGGGAAAAAAAAATATAATAGTCAATAAAAGACTTAAAATTCGAAAAATATAAATCTGTTCGTCAAATGTAATAGTAGGAACTCTATGAATTTTAATGAAAGCAATAATATTATTTGCATTAAAATAAAATACTCAACAATATTAATTATCATCTTTAGTACAATTGTGACTAAAATTAAAGTATTTAGTGTAAATATATTGATTAAAAGCTGTAATGGCAGGACTTAAAAATATATATTTTTTAAATCAATACATCTATTATGATGTTGACAATTTATGAGATGCCCATAATAAATACTATTATAAATTAAAGTCATTTTGAATAAATAATAAAAGGCTGGTAAGCAATTTAAAACATGTTATAATTATCCTTTTAATATGAAATTATAGTTAGCAATAAGTATTATAATGATAGTTAAATAGAGCACAATTAGTTATGGAATATTAAATGCACAATATCTTAATACATTTTTTTTCTTTTTTTCATGCAACTTCGGTTCTGTTGAGGTTTTTTAGACATCACAACATTGAACTCTATCTTAATGTTATTTATTTAATTAAACAGCCGACTCTCGGGCTAGATATCTCTGAGTGGTCCAGATGTGCAAGATCCATAACAGACTATAGTAGAAACGTTATTTCGTAAACCAATAAAGTACTAAAAATTGTACAGCCTTACACCAGATAAGAACTGATTAATGCACACGGTGTTGATCTCTCTCATGTAATAGCAAATATGTTATCCACGGCAGTGAGACATTGTGCCTTGGAAATTAAGATTCCCGATGATCGTGTGGGTATTCCTAAATATATTCGTATAGTATATTCGTATTGGATCTCTGCAAGACATCTCCTAGCATGGAAGAGGATTTAAAAAAGCAGTCTATCATGAACTGTTAGTTCTTTAATGTTAATTTTGGCAATTTGATTAATTGAAATCAATGAATGCAATTGTATATATATATATATTATATTTTTTTTTGCATAATTAGTTTATGGGTATTTAGATCTTTTAGTAGGAAAGTAATTATCAATATATTTGTTTATCATTATTATGACGATATTATTAAAATTTTCTTTTCGCAATTGTTTTATTTATATATTTTTATTACTTTTATTAAATATATAGTTAAATAAAATAGTTAAATTAGATATACACATTAGCATAAAAGGGGACAAATACCAATTATATAGTTTTATGCAATTCATTTCAGCTCATGGTATCGACTCGTATTGCTTCTTTTTGGGGTAATATAATCCAATAATGATTTTTTCACATCCCAGATAAAGCCATTGTGTGTTTGTATGGTATTTGTAAACCTCAGGTGAGCTGAAGCAATCTTCATTCCAGCTTTGAATAATAACAATAAAACCTCACGGAGGGAAAAATGCAAAAGATGTTCACGCTGTGAAGTGATTCCTTTTAATGGGCAAATCCGATGGGATTGTCTGCTGCTGAATATGGGGGTATGTTTGGTTTCCCATGCTCTAACGCCTAAATCTGATTGAAAAAGAGAAACAATAAAAAAGTCATGGAAGTAGGGGTAGCAAGCATAACCCTCGAATACTAACCGCCGGACTTGTTGATTTATCATTCATTTGTTGTCGAACGATGAACGACAAAGTTTTTGACGAACGACAAGGAAAATTCCTCATCGTTTGTTTTTGGCGCCAAAAAAGGACAAATATTTTTCATTTTAATGGGAAAAATTTCTCTTCTAAAAAAAAGTTTGTCAATTTTTTCAGAATGATGAACGACGAAGGATTCAATTAAAAAATAACGATGAACGACAACTTTTGGTGAACACCAAACGAATGACATTTTTTTGCGAACGTCAACAAGTCTGCTAACCGCCATGATGATTTAAAGTCAACAAACCTATAGACTCCTTGACAAAAATAAAGAGAAATACATAAAAATGAAGAACCACTTTGTAACAAAAATCCTGTAATTACTAGAAACAACCTTAAATTATTTGTGGAAAATATATTTTCTCCCCGTCCTCTATTATAATAGATTTTATACATCAAAACAGAAACCATACATAGATATATATGCTTATATATATATAAGCCGGAGTAGTTACGTAATAGAAAAATACTGAATAAAATTATAGTTTAAAATTAATACTCCAGGAAGGAATTATATCTCATCAATATAATAACATTCATACTAAAACAAACAATTCACATTTCATAAAGTATTTATAAGAAATGACTAAAATTCTGCTACCTTTTCCATAGTTTCTTTAAAAATATATTGTCTTACAAATCACTATTAGCAATTATTGTATTATTATTTTGCAAATTGGATGCATTTAGAACAAGAAAACTGATGAAGGTTTCATATTAATGGTGATCTGCACAAAATATTTGTAAGCCAATCATGATGATTTGAAGATTTAAATCATTTATATAATACATTTTCCCTTTCCTTATTAAATATATTATGTACATCAAAACAGAAAATCATACTTAGATATATATAAGCCGGAGTAGTTACGTTATAGAAAATACTTGAATAAGCATTATAGTTCAAAATTAATACTCTGGAAAGGAATTATATCTCATCAATATAATAACATTTATACAAAAACCAACTAATCCCATTTAATATAGGTATTACTATTTCATAAGAAATTACCAAAATTCTGCTCCTTTTTCCATAGTTTTCTTTTCAAAATAATGTCTTACAAATTACTATTAGCAAATGTTTGTAATATTATTTGCAAATTGGATGCATACAGAACAAGAAAGCTAATGAAGGTTTGATATTAATGGTGATCTGCACAAAATATTTGTAAGTCAATAATACACGATGATTTGAAACTGCTTAATCCGTGTCAGAAAGTAGTTTTTATACATTATCTTTTACACCCTACATCTTTTAAATTTAAATATATCATCCTTCCTTTGTTTATATATAGGTTTCTTCCTTGAAAGTGATCTAAAATAATGGCCATAAATACAATATAAGCATTCATTTGCTTATTTGGTTCGATAGAAAGCAGTATGGATATGAAAAAGTATTATAGCGTGTAAATTACTTAGTCGAACACTGGATCTTTTAAATTATGCTGATGAATATCTACCTTATCCTCTAGGGACTCGAACCTGCGCCCTTAGTATTGAGAGCCAAACACGCTTCCCCTGTAAATATAGTTTAATCCATTTTCGGAACCTTTCTATTAGGAGTGCCATTGAGAGAGCTTATCTATGAATTTAATCGACTATTATTCCCATTTGTGAAAACAATGATATTGTTTTCACAAATGAAGCCCAAGATACTAATCATTAAAATATATTATAATGGGCATAGATCACATTCTAGTTAATCCCACAGCCGAACCATCAACGGTTTATTGATGCAGACGGCTATTGCAAGGTCTATTGTAATCCCTTCTGTCTTAGTTTAGAAGCCCCAGAGCCTTTATTTCTCTTTCTTAGAATCCCTTCCCTTTACAATCCAAAGCAAAGCATGAATAACAATTATTAAAACAATAATAATAATAACTACACATCCACATTTCAAAATATCTTTCCCACAGACCTTCACTGATGACCTCTCATTGAATTAAAACAAAAAACCCAATCTGTGGTCCTTTACATCTTCCCAAAAAGAAGGAGATAAAGTAAAGCCGTATAAAAAATAGAATTTATGACTGCTCCTAATATATGTATGTATATGACTACGTAGGTAGGTAGGCACAATATATAGTGTTTACCCATATACCCAAAGCAGAGGTTAAGCTTTTGCCTCTGGTCTTCTTCTTCTTCTTAAGCTAAAAACACAAAAAAACATTCCATAGTCAATTGACTATAACCATTGGAATGCAAAAAAGAAGAATAAAGAAGCACCCCTAATACATTCAAATTGTTTAATTATTTTATTTCACAAAAAAGAAATTAAATAAATTACAAAAAAGAACCAGTAGGTATCCTCATTACATGCATGTAATGATTCTAACTCCTTGATTGGTTCGTTATATGTATACCCTTTACCTCTGAGGGTACACCTCATTGTCATTCATATACCTACCTATGTATCTACATATATATATGTATAATTAATGAGGGGTCTATGAATATCATTAATGCTCCTTGATTTAACTTATATTCCCCTAGAAATTCTTCACCTTGCTTTTTATTGTTTCAATAACTCCGAATTGTGACAATTTGTTTTTCTCTATTGTGAAGGGGCTTACTACATTCATAGAAATTGTAGAATAATATAATAATAAGGATAATAAAGCGTTTATATTGGCTCTCATAAAACAGCTGATCTCGGAGGAAATTAATGACCACTGACCTAAGAATAACGAAGGAAATAAAACAATAAATCACTCCGTGACTCTCTAAGGAACAGGCAGAGAAGTGGCTAATTCTATCATGTAGGTTTGTGAATTACCGCATCTTATCTTGTATATATATATATATATATATATCAGGAAACGACTGCACATCTTTTTTCGCCGGGACCCGGGCCGGGACTTAAATTTTCAAGTCGGGCCGGTCCAAAACCGGATCTGGACTTCAGTATATTTTCGTTCCTTCGTCATTCTGAAAGTGACGACGTTTTTTTAGGAAATAATTTCCAAAAAAAGTGACGACGTTCTTTTTTTGAAAAGAGATTCCCCAAAAAGGTGACGACGTTTTTATTTTTAGGAAAAAATCTGGAAAAAAGTGAAGGCGTTTTTTTAGAAAATGAATTTCCTAAAAAAGCCTCGGTTCGGTGACCGGGCCAGGACAAAAAACAGCCGGACACTAAAAAACAGCCGGGACCCGGGCCGGGTACCCAGTCGTTTCCTGATATATATATATATAAAGTCGTTACAGTGTAGAAAAAATATGTTTGTCGATTACCGACCTACATAATAACTGGATACTCAACAGAGAAGAAATTAAAATTAGAAGGAATTAAAATGGCTGTCAGTCTTGTTGAACCCATTAGGTAGTCCTGGGAATAATAAAAAAAGAAAATCCAGCACTAAATATTCATTAATGTCATCATATGATTTGCTTCATAGATAATAGTCCCTTAGAATGACGTCACTGGGTGGCATACCTTTTGTCATTACTCCTTAAGACATGGACTTTGAACTCCTCAAGGTATGATAATATGTATTCCTTCCATCCTTCCCTTGTTTGTTTCATCAGCTGCTGAGTCAGAGAGTGATCTTCCACATTTTGCTTAGTCTATCTTAGTTATTAGTTAGGTCAGTGGTGTACTTGTATCCAAAATTCATTCATCAGGCAATACTAAATTATTATAAGTTGACCGTTATGCTTCCTTAGTGTTTTTATCAATAGTTATTCATTTTATACAGCATAAATATTTATCGATTACATATGTAAATAAATATATTAAGGGAGCGCGATAGCCGTTAGCGTTAAGGCGTGTTCAACTCTCAATGTTGGGGGCGCAGGTCCGAATCCCGAGAGGGGATGGTCATTTTGGTTCACCTCATTGATAAGATCCTAGGTTCGAGTGACTAATTTTAATGCTATAATGCTTATTTATATCCTGTCGGAAGGTGCAATTCAATCGAACCATATAGGCAAAAAAAAATCTGTTCACCCTTTAATTATGAGCCCAAAAGACCATATTTAATATTTCAGATTGATATTTTTACGGGAGGAGGAAATTCAAGGCCTTGGATTCTTTGTTGTTTGAAGCATTTATATAAATTAATAATTTGAAGTCACGGGGCCCCGTTTTTGGCCAATAGTCAGTACCGCCTCTGATATACAGAGAAATACTACAATGAATACTGTCGTAATCATTCAATACATATTGCCATAATGTCGAAGAACAGGTGATTACAGATGTTAAGTCTCAGCTTCCTCTCAATGCGACGACAGATAGATCTTGATGAAGTCTCTTCCATGCAAACATACCGCCTATTATTTTCTTTTTTTCTCCTTTCTCAATAACAATAATAATTTCAGATCCCAGAAGGACCTCTAAATTCCTGAAGGGAACTTGATGAAATTGAAGAGGAGAGTGAAGTTGCATCTTCTTTACATGGATATGCATTGAGGGGGGGGAGACTCCCTAGTGAGCTTTTGAAGCTAATATGATTAGGTGGGAATGGAGGATAGGGAGGAGTGCAGGTGGGATTTTTGATTTGAAGGAATACTTTTATGTGTGTGTCCAGAAGAAACGGGAAAGTATCATTGGAAAATATGGTCAGGATGAAAAGAAAAATAATGATATATTCAATAGAATACACTTAAATATTAGCGAAACAATTTAACAAGGTTTTTAAAGGATGCTCTTATTTATTTATTTCGCCTCATTTCATAATACCAACTATTGTCTTTTATCATTGTCGTATCCTTCCACTTATCACGTAATAGAAAAAAGTCCTCATAAGTTACTCTTGCAGATTGTTGAATCACTTAGAGATTGTATTAATATTACGAATCTTCTAAAATACAGTCGGAAATAATTTAAGGGAGCTCGTTAGCCGCGCGTGTTAAGGCGTGTTCAACTCTCAATGTTGGGGGCGCAGGTTTTAATACTCCCGAGAGGGGATGGTCAACATTGATCTACCTCATTGATAAGATCCTAGGTACGAATGACTAATTTAATGCTATAATGCTTATTTATTTCCAATCGGGTGCAATTCTATCGAACCAAATAGGCAAAAAAATATATAATAAAATATTCCTTCATTATATAGCTGAATTCAACTGAATTGTGTTTAATTTTACAGGGGTGAGGCAGGGGATGGAATAAGACGATGATCTAACCCAAAGACAGTTTAAATGTTTTTTCTTCTTTGTCTGTTTTTGGGGGTTGTTCAATTAAACATCTTTTTTGTATGGTCAAATTCCTGTTGGGTGAAATATTTGTGTATATTGATTAGTTAATAATCATTATACACAAAAACATTGTTTTTGTGTATACATACATACGTGTATATGTTCTTGTTTGACTGGGAAATTAAATTGACCAAAGTGGCCGGAGGAGCAAAGAGCAAAGATAAGAAGAAGGAATAACTCCTGCTGTGACTCGGTCAGTTGTAGAAAAAAAGAAGAATAAAAATTTAGATTAACTTTTGCATACCAATAACTTCTCTCTCTTTTCTTCTTTCTTCTTCTTATTATTCCTCTTCATTACTTGTCAACGGATCCGTCTTTTTTTTGTGTGTAAAGAAGTGAGAGAGAAAGAGGCCACGATCCCATAGATAGTTGTCTCTTGTCACTCCACGACACAAAAATAACTTTTAAGAGTAATAAGAAGAGAATATCAGAGTACCTAATAGAAAGCCAAACAACCTATCTACTTGCATGTACCCTTGAAAAGATGATTGCGGAGAGTTGATGCTTATTATCGTGGATGGTTTTGTTCATGTTAATGCACTAGCCTCAAAGCTGAAATCGCTCATAAGGATTGGATTGCTTAATGTTGTGTAAAAAATAATAACTGGTCTTGACATCACTGAACATATATACATACTATATATGGTGTCCAGAGAAATGGAATAGAAAAATACGGCGTAGGAAAAATGACCCAAGATAAGGAAGAAAAATAATGACTCAGGAAGAAAGGTTCCAAATCTATAGGTAGGCAAGTATTCCAGTAGGATACAACTAAGTACTAAAAAACTATTTGTCATATAAATTTAGTAAATAACAACTAACAATTATTTTAAGTATAAATTAGGAATAATTGTTTTTTGACCATTTTTTCCATTCACCATCATTTTCTTATTCTATTTTGTGTCATTTATTACTGAGCAATTTCTTTTTAAGCCGTATTTTCCCGGTCCATTTTTTCCTAATGTCAAACACACACACATATTATATATACCTATATATATTAGACTTGTTGATTTATCGTTCATTTGTTGTAGTTCGCGAACGACAAAGTTTTTGACGAACGACGAACGATAAGGAAATTCCTTATCGTTCGTCGTTCGTTTTTGGCGCCAACAAAAGACAAAGATTTTTAATGTTCATTGGACAAATTTCCTTTCTAAAAAAACGTCATCACTTTTTTCAGAAATTTCTTTCTAAAAAAAACGTTGTCAATTTTTTTCAGTATGGCAAACGACAAACGAATGATGAACGACGAACGATTCAATTTAAAATTAACGATGAACGACGAACGATAACTTTTGGCGAACGAAAACAAACGACAATTTTTGCGAACGTCAACAAGTCTGATATATATATATGTATTTATATATATACAGTACATATATATATATAATTGATGTTGTTCATCACTATAAATAATAATAAAAAGAGCATCTCGTTGTTTTCCCATGCCCTGAAATCTGTTGCGTTTTGTAGTCCTATTCTCCATCTATGATTGTAAGCCCCAACATTCCAACATCTTAATGGCCTAAATCCTGAGAAACATACTCAACGTATTTTAATTATATCCATGTATATAGGTACATACCCACCTATATATGTATGTATGTTTAAGAGTATCATTTGACCTCTACATATATTCCATTGCGTTATAAGAAAAAGTTGAATGATATATGGAGCTCGCAAAAACATTAGCATTTTGAGATGTAAAATAATGGAATATGAAACACTTATTATTATTATGGGCTTATGTGTAAAATAATAATAATAACAAGAAACACAATTAAATAGTTCAAATATAATATACCTTTTTTGGGAATGTATTTAAGGAAATGTAAAAGTTGTTTTTTTTCTCACGGTTGTATATATACAATTGAACATTTATTTTTGTAAAAAAGATATAAATGCAGGCTTTTTATTGTCCTGGTTCTTTAAATCCTTATAATTAGAGTGCTTTGCCATTGTTTCCCTCTCTCTGTTAAATATATGTATTTATAAACATAAACCCCTTTTATAAGAGTAAGGATGCCATGAGTGATAATTATGAGGACTTGAATTCTTCCGCTCATTTATGTCCAAAAAGTAACACACATTAAAAGAAAAGAAAGAAGGGGGGAGATGGTACTGAGAGATCTCAGAGTTTCACTTTCACATGATGTGGTTTATTAAAAAATATATATATTCTCCTAATGATAGGCTCATCTCTTCAGTGGTGGTCCTTTCTAAAAGCACTACTTTATTAGCTCATGAAGGAGTTACATATAAAATATATGTATTTAAAAAACACGTAGTGTTGTTTAAAATATAAATAAAACATAGGCATGAGAATAATTTATGTTAAATAAATAAATGTGTATGATTAAAAGGATTCTCTTTGCATAAATAATTATACAAGTTGTGAGGAAAGTATTTCTACTTAAGATACCGAAATGAATTTAATCGTAATATATATATATTATATATAATTATTTCTTTGACCGATATAATGTTTGCTTGAAGACGAAAGATTTTGTGTATTGTATGTAGGCCCACACATCAGGAAGAAATAAACATGATCCCCTCTAGATTGCAGTTCATGCACTATAAATTTAGAAGCTCCAAAACAGTACTTCCCTCCGACATCGAACCCATTCTGAATAATGTAATATTTAATATGTAGACTAAAATAATTCTGTAATTTCTTTAAGAGATGGATGTTAATTGAAATATAATAGTACCGTTGTGTACAAAAAAGAATGTATTTTAAGGATAATTTAAAAGGTTTAGGCTGCTTGGTATTATTATTTTCAATTACATTAACATCTTAAGACGTGCATCGTGCCACTCCTTTAGATTTGAATTGAATGACCATCAGATAGTCCTATGTACTTATAGGAATAGGCAATTACCGAAGAATCTACTGTGAACGACATATTAGTTTGTTGATCAAATTAGTGTTCCATCTCATTATATTGTGAAGCAGAAATATGGTAAAAGGAAGTTTAAATATATATTGTTTATTTTAGCATTTTAAACTATTTACCTCAATTTAATTGGATATAACTTTACTTTTTCGTTTTTTAGAACAGTGAATTGATAAAAAGTCAAACTTAAAGTTGAGTCCACTGTAAGAAATCATGTCTTTAGTAGCATATTTTTGAATATAATATATACATTTTGTTGCAACTTTCAACTCAATGATCTCAGAATCTCAGCTGCTGTAAAAATAATAATATTAAGGAAGTGCGATAGCCGTGTGCTTTAAGGCGTGTTCAGCCCTCAATGTTGGGGGCGCAGGTTCGAATCCCGAGAGGGATGGTTAATTTTGGTCTACCTCATTGATAAGATCCTATGTTCAATAGAATAACTTTAACGCTATATGCTTATTTATATCCTATCGGATGCAATTCTATCGAACCATAAAGGCAAAAAAAATAATAATATATAAGGATCAATCTTTTCCAGCTCCGAAAAGGTCAAGGGACATTCGGTGGGGCTATGACACATAAATCAATGACGTCATCGCTTTGATTAACAAACCTAATCCTACACTTAGGGCGCTTCATCTGTTAATCTGACTTTATGGCGTGAGTATCTTACCTACCATAGCCGCACACCTGACTGCTACACAATAAGACCCACACCAAAAAATCTTATATAGTCTTCAACACTTTTCACACTTAATTTACGAGTTATATGAATATTTTGAAATATTCATGCATAAAGCACATAGTTTTGACACCAGAAACCATGTTGAGCCCTCCAATTCCCTTTCAAACACACACATAAAAAACACTCCAAGAATTTTTATATGGCTACATATTTTGATTCGTGCTGAGGCAGTAATGAATGTTGTAAGTGTTGAGGTTAATTCAATTAAAGGGCCCAGGAAAGTCCACACACATACCAGCGCTCCAGGTCTCAATATATATATATATATATATATATATATTCATTGAGCCCCAATCATTTTAAAGTCTTTTCTTATAAAAAAGAGAAAAAAAAATTGTCATTTTTTTTTCTCTTCTTCTTCTTTCCAACAGGTTGGTCCTCCCATATATTATGTATGTGGAACTCTTGTAGGTTCATTAACGATTCACGTCTATCTGCATATGACCCAACTATTCATATTACTATTATTATTATTATTGGTTCTGTGGATGTCATGGGGCTCCCTTTATAATATTATTTAGGGGTTAACTGTGGTATGTACATACATAAGGCAGAGTCACCAAGAGATAGGCGAAACCTTTCCCTCACTTGATTTATCATTCCAAATTCAAGCTCCTCCTTTGTCGTTCAGATACGATAATGAATACGACAATGTCTCATACTGTCGTAGGCTGTAGATATACGTATATATGTGTGTGTGTGATCCGTCATATAGAATATAAGTTTTTAAAGAGAGTAATGGAAGATGTATTTAATGTTTTCATGGATGGTGAAGCCTCATTAATCTTATTATTATGATTTGTGACGTATCAAAAATATATATTCTAGTAATATATTTTGATGACAGAGGCGGGAAAAACATAATGCATAATGTTATTCTTCCTACATGTCGGTGTGACGTCATTAAAATATAGAAGTACCATGTTTTCCAAAAAGCCTTGGAGCAATGATTAGTCTTGCATATTTACGAGTGTCCATCATTGTTGCTCTGTCAGTTAAACTAGCTAAGCGTTGTTCATTAAATGCATGTTGATATTTAACCAACAAAAAATAACCATAGATTATACAAAGACTAAAAGGACATGTAAAATATGGTTACAAACACATGGTTTATAAAAATTATAACGCAAATGTATCTTTGAAAAATGTTTCCAGAGATATTTTATTCTTTTTAAAGCCCCTCCGCTATCCCTGTGGAAATTTTGTGGTTCTTGAACCGGGCCCTCGCCAGAATAGATTGAAGTTTTGCAATGACTTTCGATGACAGTCGTAATTTAGGATCCTTACAAAATGTTATTCTTTCTACTTGCCGATGTGACGTCATTAAAATATGGGAGTACCATGTTTTCAATATACCTTGGAGCAATGATTAGTCTGGCATATTTACGAGAGGTGTCCATTACTGTAGCAAACAAAAGCTCTGTCAGTCAAACTAGTTAAATGTCGTTCATTAAGGGCATGCGGATTTTTAGTTTGTTTTACTAGCTTTGAACTCAATATGTATTTTTTTCAGTATGTCAATATAATAAATAAATGTATTGGTTTTAACTATATGTAAGAAATTATTAACTTTTTGGAGGGTATTTTATATCTTTAAGCGAATTTATAAGTGATATTATATATTTTAACATTACTTTCTTGTTTTATTTATTTAAGTCGAATAATTTTCACAATATGCTGAAATGCTTAGCTATATGAGTTTATATTCAACAGCTCTAAATAGGATCTGTTTGTATCATCTTCAATTGGTTAAAAAATTTATGTTCGATGTAATTTATTGTCTCTTTTTTCGCTAGAATTATAGTTTGACTCTTTAAATTGGTATTTAAATACATATATATATATATATATATATATTGTCGCTTCAAGCTGATTTGCAATTTTATTTATTCACATTCCGCAAATAGTCGCTGTAAATGTGTCTAAAATATTTCATAGTTCTTATTGCTTCCTTCCTATTTATTTGAAAATAGGATTTCTGTTGTGTTGAGAAGTCACATATGTGTGTGTCATTTATTATTATTATTATTCGTCTCTTCTTATGATGACGAATGAATTCAATGTGCGGCTGGCTCCATGATGAGATAGGTATTTGGCCTATGATCCCTGGAATCGAACCTTGGGTCAACATTTCAAAGAATTCCATTGACTCCCATTCAATTTATATAAATATATATATTTTTTCCTTCACGGATTTCATTATAGATTTATAGGTTGTGTTGGTGGTAAATGGTTCATTTAAGGTATTCTTCATGAATGTTGAATATTTGAATATGGTGACGTATCCATGCAAATGGTTCCGATGCTTTTTTAGCCTAAAATAGAATGCTTTAAAATACTTCAATGCTTTGAAACATAAATGTGAATTAATAGATTATATAAATATAATACTTTATATAAATATCTATCTCTCTCGGTATATATATATATATATATAGCGTAGGGGAGATGTTTGGTTTGGGGGGGGGGGGCATAATTCAATTTGCTTGAATTTTAACAAGAACTGTTAAATCGATGAAAAAATAATCGAATGAAGAAAGCTATGTAAATTAATATTTTATTTATTGTAATTACATACTTTTCATTATATTATATTTATTTGGTTATATTTAAAAATCAAGTTGCTTTCATAATATTATATTTTTTTCGACAACTTAAATGCCCGAATACCTCAACAAATTTGCCCAAATTTGAGAACTCATCCGTATTTTTGGGGGGCAGTTGCCCATAAGGCCACCAATGGGCCCTTTAACTTATAATTTGCCCTACTATTGTAATGCTTGAGCTCAAGTTTATAAATGATGACAAGGCTGCATTTGACGTGGGGTATGACGTCATAAAGGAGTATTTTTCTTTTTTAAGGACTGATAAATAGGACTGGACTGCAGTCCTGGGTCCTAGATAAGTATCGAACCAAGGCTAATATTCACAACAAAACAGGTATTAGTGGGATTAAGTTTTGCATAATGACAAACTAATTATATACTTATAACTCATTCTTTCGATGAAGACGTTCAAAATTTGAACATATATTCCAATAACATTTCAATAGAGAAACAAGAGATATTGTCTACAGGGCAAATTATAAATAAATGATGATCATAGGATGTAAGTACCGGGCGAGATCATACAAAATTGTGCAGCAATTTTTAACTCCTTATAGTCATTAGAGCCATTTGTAATTTTATGATAACAAATTATCCCTTTGTAGTGCTGAAGTATAAAATGACGTAATTTTTATTACAGATGTAGTTAAAAACTCAAAAAGTACGGAATTTGAAACTTTTTATATGATTAAATTTTGGCATCTAAATTTTCAAGTTAGCCTACTCTGCCAATAGATGATCGGATGCCCGTGAATTTTCTTCCCGTTCTACAAATCTCGGATTGTTTGCACTCTCTGCCGTTATATCGTGATGCAAAACCCGTTATATCGTGATAAAACCTCTATTTTCTTGGATGCTGCCCGAAACGACCCATGCAGAAGTCTTTCCATGGGCCCAAATTAAAAGTATATATATTTTAGACTTTTTAAGCCTCGGAGAACCAGATAATCATTTATCTGAATGTTTTTTAAGGGAGAAAAGGTAAATATGAAGATGTCTAATGGAATACGCTATCTCATCTTATGCATTGAGATGCTCATAGTCGACATAAGTAAATCTGCAATCTTAAATACTGTACTGATTATACATAAAACTCAATACAAGCAGCCACAATCAAAGGACATACTACATAGATACCAAACATCAATTTGCTGGACCTCCAATGAAGTATGAACTTCATTGATAAATCTTAGAGTTAGTTTGTAAAGGTAAGGATCGAGGAAAAACAATTTAAAACTACGGTTTGCAGAATAATGTTTTTTTTCTTGTTGGTTTGTGATCTCTGTGTGGGTAAAAAAGCCTTCTTTATAGTTTTCAAGACATAGGGACGGACGCACAAAATAAATGAAATAATCAACAGACCAAAAATTAAGTTTATTTAGGTCTACTTATTTTTTGGAGGGACCATCAGCTTTGGGGTAAGGAGGGTAAGTGGCCACTGGGTACAAGAGGGTACAATGAAGAAGAACAGAAAAAGGCTCCCTATGGTGAAGTAATCATCTTCTATGTACAAGGAGGGTCTTGACCGAGAAAAAGTCCTTATTGTATTCGTCGTCTTAACACACTTTATCAATGAGGTTCTCACGGCTTCAGAAGGAATTCAAGTGGTATATATATATTGTATACATATACATTGGATCTCTCATAGATAACTTGATTTTTATATTCATGAATATTTTTGATTTACAATTTTTTACTATACATGTAAATTTTATTATGTCACAAGGGCTTTTTAGTATGTTATAAGTGCATTTTTGTATGTTAGAAGTGTATTTTAGTATATTGTCATTATTGTTCGAATAGGACTTTAAATATTTAATTATACGCTCTTTAATATATATATATATATATTATATATGCTTTTATTTAATTTATACAGTGTGGAAAAAGAATAGTAAGTCCCTGCTTAGTCAAAAAACAAAAAAAGGAATATCTATATTGACTCTAACCGGGAAAAATGTTCCTTAATGCTTTCTTTATTATCGCCGGGACTCGACTTTGATATTTACAAGCTCAAATGTGGAGCTTTCAAATGTAAGGGGTCCTTTTTAGTCACTCCAGAGGAGTATTACGAGCGAAAAGTATGCGAGTCCCGAGTTTAGCTTCGCTAAGGGCTTTATTGTCTTCATCCTTTCCAAAAAAATAAATGAATAATGGTTTGTTAAATTTTGTGATTGGTAATTCTATTTAGAAAAAACTTTTAATACACTATAACGATACCTTTCGATAATCAACTATAAACAAACCATCGCATGCGACATAACGTAAGGAACGTATCTATTTTATTATTCACAAGTGTACGATTCCTGGACTCCACATGAAAGCTGTACATATTAATTATCACTATTTTTATGCAATCTATATATATATATATATATAGATTAACGATATAAAAGTTATATTTACACAAGCCCAAAAATATATTTATTATTTGTGCGTAAGATATGGTGTAAAAAGGAAATATATTCATGACTTCACCAGTCGGTAACTGTGTTTCACTCATCTTGAATCCCTGAGAAAACATTTCATTCTGAATGATTTAAGAGTTGAACATTTTTTCTTTCTTTTTATCTTCATATCTTCTATAGACATTGCATGAGGCTTCTTATAAATTCTTAGATTGAGGAACTATTCAATATTCATCCCAAAAGCTCGTTCATCAATCCCCATAGCATCGTCATTATTATTCAAATCAGGCCCCTCTTGTTTCTCACAACGTCTTTCTCTGATCCATAATGTTCTTCTTCTTATATTATTATAGTTTCTTTGTAGGGCTCCATATATAAAAATAATATTTTGACCGTTTTTTTTCTTCTTCTTCTTTCTCTTCCTCTCTGTCTTCAAGCCAATATATAATATATATATATATATTAACCATTTTTTATTCCAACGGACACAAAAAAATTCTAGGGGCTTTACACATTCCCACGATTAAAAAATATATTTCTACTCCATGTGATTATTTATAGCCAAAAAAAATCCAAAAATTTATCTTGAGGCAAAGAAAATAGTTTTTAATATATTCTTTCTCTTTTTCTTCCTTATTATTGTTTTTATTAGTCTTTTGTACTTAAGATTTTTAATGTTAAAATGTTAGTGAGTTTTGGGGGGGGGGGAGGGGGTCAAGGTGTTGATGATATATGTACATGGAAGGTCTCATAGAGGAGATGGGGACGATGTTGATTAGTTTAATTAATAGGAGACATGAGTAAATGGGTCCTACCTTACGGTTGTAGATATCATAGCCAATAGATTATAATATCTATTTATGTACTTATCACAATTATTTTGGCATTTGTAGATAACTGGAATAAATAAAAATAGATACTTAATATTTCAAGGGAAATGCTATCATGAAGATGTTTACTTTCTCTTAGTTGAAAATCTTACATCTTTTTCTGGGCCCCAAAGCATATATCAAACGTCGTACATAAACGTATTGAACATGTTTTGACCAAGCATTGAAAAGCTTTGTGGATCTTAACGATCATCCCAAAAAACTCGATTTGTGACATTGATTTTTTCCAAAACTTTTATGTCCATTAGCTATATTTTGTTGATTAGTGTTCAAATTGTAATTTATGGTCACGCTTTTCTGAGTCTTGTCTTGATACCCCATATTATGCTTAATAAGGACTTTTTCCTCCTGAACTTGAGCCCTGGTGTTTTATCCCTTTAATAAGAAGAGCCAAAAGATCTCAAAGGGAATGAATGGAAGCTATTATTCCTTTTTTCTTTGCCTTCTGATTGGCTTAAAATTTGACAGTTCTAATTGGGTCCCAGGGATTCAGTGCGTCATTATAAGACAAAAGTGGTGTTTTTTAATTATATAAACGCCATTGGTTGTAAGAAAATAGAGGGAATAATATTAAAAACAGTTGATATTATGCTATCACTGATATTATGCAGGTGTTGAGGATTGAAAATGAATTCAGAGGAAAGAAATTCATCATTCAAAATACTAATATTCTCTTTTTCATGGGCCTACATCCATGACGCATCCATTGAATGGACTCCTGCAGTAATATTAATTAATAAAACAATTGCTCATACTCAAGAAGAAAAATGTTATTTTATCTTGCTTATATCTGTCGACAAATGGATTCTCACTATGATATCGGCCATAGAAAAAGAAAGAAAACAGTTGAACCAAACGACAAAAAGTCATGTTTATTGGTGAATTCCTATTCATTTATAAACTAGTGTTCAAAAACGGCATTATGTGCTATAAAAGCAACATCTTTTAGGAATAAGCTCACGGTACTCGTCAGACGGATGTTCTGTATTATTAGGCTGCAATGAGTTAGTTGTTTGTTTAGCTCCTAGATCAGCCCCACCATACCGGAACTTAATCCGGTATCAGACGGTCGTGAGCTGTCTAGG
This sequence comes from Caligus rogercresseyi, assembly GCA_013387185.1. Classification (NCBI taxonomy): domain Eukaryota; kingdom Metazoa; phylum Arthropoda; class Copepoda; order Siphonostomatoida; family Caligidae; genus Caligus; species Caligus rogercresseyi. The sequence continues at coordinate 3,497,499 of CP045894.1, forward strand.
AACTACTAATTTTATTTATAAACAAATTAAATTTGAACAAATAATTATCAATATTTAAAAGAAATTCCTGCAGCGTCTTCTTTCTCTCTCTGGTTTCTAAAGCAAGTTCGACCATTCCATCCGTGTCCGTGGATAATCGAAGATTAGATGAATTGGAGTTTCATCTTCCTCCTCGCAGAGACGGAGTTTCCGACCTTCCCATTCGGTGAAGATGTCCATTTAGTTGTTATGAGTTAGTTATTTAAGTTTTGAGTAGTTAACTAATCTTCTATTACTGAGTGGGAATGTTAAAACAATGTACAACTATTTCTCCCTTTCACCCTTTCTTAAAAGAAAGAAAAGTAGAGCAGAGCTCTAAATTAAAAAGATAAAAAATCAATTGATATATTTTCTTTAAAAGGGGGAGGAGGAGGTGAGAGGTACCTTAGGTATGTAGTAGTAGTATCTTATACATATCACTTGGGCTCATGTAATATATGATAAACGGTGGGAAAGAAGGGAGATGCCAGAGGCAATCATGGATTGTGGTACTACATACTCCTATACATATATATGAGTAATCGTAAAGATCTCTTCTGAAGGTATTTTTATATGGAATGAGATCCACAAAACAACATCAAGAGGGAAAACACAGAGAGAGAAGAGAAGAAAAATCATTTTAATTCATTTATCCAAGGAACTCACAAAAAAACAATGCTATTAATTTTTCATTTGATTGACGGGGTTGTTGTTGGGGGTGGTGTGCCTTATTACTTATTGGGTCAGACCACCCAAAAAGGCTCCTTCTCTGTACTGCATGATCACATATTGCACTTTCTCTTGGCCAAGACATGAGGGAGAGAGAGAAAACACTCAGCTCCCAATGGAATTTCCATCAATTTTTCTTAAAGCGTGCGATCGTGCATTGGGAGTTGGGGGTTATCTGGGTTGCTCTTATCGTTATGATGAACGATAAAGAGTTCAGTACAGCATTAGCAATGGTGATTGACTGGTAGTAGTTATCGCTTATTCGCAAACAACTTTTCCAGTTGGCATACAATATTCATTTATTTTTTCAGGTGTTATCGTTTAATAACAAATTATTTATTTTCAAAAATAAAAAGAAAATTCACTTTTACTCTGAGCGAGAGGATTGCCTCATTCAATTAATAATCATAAGTAGTGTTGTGTCGGTCCTTATCAAGGACCGAGTACTGTCGTCCAGTTCGGGGTTTTTTATTTACAGTTATTTTTACAGAAACATTGAATGAGTAATGACCGACGATGAGTAGAGTGAAAAGCCTATATTATGATTAAAATGTTTCCAAATTGTCTAATATAAATATTTTTAACCCCTTATGTTGCTATTGAATTAATAATAAAATATATACATATATATTAGCAGATAGAACGTATAAATAATACTCTTTCAACATTTTATGAAAAATTAAAGGACTGACAAAAGACAATCTCAAGGACCGACGGTCCTAAGGACCGATCCTAAGGACCTATTATAAGGACTGACGGTCCTAAGAACCTATCCCAAAGACCGATAGGACCGGACCAATAAATTGGGACCGACACAACCTAATCATAAGTACTATTGGAACAAAATATTCAAAGTATTCCTTAATAACAATGTCTAAATCCCATGAGAATGAAAAACTTGGTGTTCTAAAGTATAAAAATATCATTTGATTTAACAAGTCAAAAGCCATGAATGAATTGTTTATTTGTGCTACCTTTATTTATTCACGCTTCTTTTCATTCAAGCAATCACATTTTGGCATGACGTTCCAATGTTGCAACTTTGTCATATAGATTAAGAGCAATTTAACAAATGACATAATAGGAATCTTGTTTTAAATTGAAGGCAAAAGACTATGCCTCTATGAGGATAACAGCCATGTTCATATATATAACGCTGATAGACTCATCTACTCAATGACAGTTGCCAGCTGGTGGCGTTCACAAACATTTCAAATATGTCGCATTTTTTAACGGGCGTATTAGGGCCAGAAGTGCATAAAGCTAATTAGTCCATTTAAGCTGGTGGTTTACATTGAGTACATTTGGTTAATTCATATTTCCTTGCAGAGGAAAACATAGAGAGAGATCATTATGATAATATTTGAGTTTGTCTGCACACGAGGAGGAGGCCGAAATAAAACATATCTTCAAGATAGATCCTGGGATTAATAAATAATTTCAAACACATAATTTGAATCCTGAAGTTATTTATGAAGTAATATTTATTATTTATTATGGGCCTTTGTCCGATAGTGGATCACTTCTTAAAAGGTTAATCTATTATTTTTAAGAGAATAAGTATTTATAACTCTATGTCTGTATCGAGTGATGAACAAAGAGTACGTTTGTCTATGTCGATGTCATCAAAGTTGTCCTATCAGCCCAAATATCCAATATGGATCTAGGAATATTTGTATAAAACACTTTTTAGTAAGAGTTTTTGATAAACGACACTTTTGTAAAAAAGTGTGTTTTTAAATAAAATCACAACAAGGCCGTTGTGATATTCTCGACGCCTTTATTTGTCCGAATAAGATCTCTTTGTGCCCTGATATACACATTTCAAGGGAGATCTGGAATGTAGAGTCACCTTTATATATGAACGAAAAGTGCCAAATTGACCTCATTTGATTATTTTTATTGAATAGAACTAAACAAATGGACTCAATAAAGCTATTTTGATTGATAAGCTCGTGGCCAAAAGTCAGTAGTTTCCTTTAAATGCATTTGTATAAAAGTGTCGTTTAAAAAAAAATTTCTCGTGGCAATAATTCCTTATACAAAAAAGTGTTTTCGATAAATATTCCTCGAACCATCCAATATTAGTAAGATATACCAAATTAACGTTATTTCTGCTGTATTTTTCGACATCAATAACCAAATGTCTCCCCAAATTTGTTGACCCTCCCCCCCCCCCACCTTTTCACATGCTCAATCCTCATTATAGATACACATCTGGAAAGGAATCCCCTTAGTCGAAACAAGTGCTTTTAATGGCGTACAAACAAAAGGGGAGAGGAAGGCGGTCAGTCTACTTATTCTCTCTGACGACGAATTAGATGATAGCTCCCAGGAATTTGATTCCTCATGATAATTATTACTCTCCTATCTCTATGATAAGTAGTGGGTCTCTCTCTCTAAAGAAGGAATTTATGGAAGGATGATGATGCTTTGGTTGTTGATCATAAGAGTCTTGCTTGCTTGCTCTGGGAGTTCTAGCTAATAACAGAGTAGCCATCCTATGATTAGGCGGAGAGCTTCCAAGGTGGGGAAGAAAGAAAATTGGTTGTCTGCACAATAAACCATGTAATCTACATATTTGTGTAGGACGAGTAGTACATCATGGGTTCTGTGGAGCTATAATCAGTGAGGATCATCAGTTTCATCAACTCCCCCATTATTATTTTACCCAAGATGGGGAGATATGGACACAATGTCTCAAATGGAAAGTGTGGACACCCCACAAACGAAGTCATTACTTTGAACTAAAAGAGAATGAAATAATGTTGTTTCTATTGAAGTTCGTGCAAACTTACCCAAATATATTTTTTATTTGTCATCGCTATTCATTTACGTCTTATCGTCTGAGTTACGATCTATTTATCGTCATGGTTGCATAAGAAAGTAAATCTAGGCGTTGCTTTATCGAATTACTAATAATGATATTGGATTAGTCTATTCAAATATAGATGACCATGGATTTAAGCAAATAAGAAGGGACAATTTTGTGTTTTTAAGGATTAAATTATATCTCTGTGTAATTGATGTTCACCCACCAACAGTCAGGAGTGAAGTGATGTCTTATTGTATGATACCAATTGCTTTTAACAGTATTTTTCATGCTCCTTTGTCTTCACTCATGCCGTTTGCCAAAAATCCCATTGGGGTTATACTTATAATAGCTTCGGCATCCATCTATCTTGCACCCTTGAATAAGTTTGTTAAAATTTATTTGACAAAATATAAAATAATTATATATTTAAACAATAACTAAAATAACACTATAATTCAATCTCTTCGTTCCTGTTGGTATTTAGGTCTCAAACAATATTGCGGATATGTTTTATGGTGGATATTGACGCTGACGCTCAAGATTCCTTTTATAAAAAGAGTTAATACCAATAACCATAAGTCATATTTTCCAATATTCAATTGCAATGAAGACATGAAGCTAAGACTTAAATTTCTTGCCTCATACTGAGAATGATGTGACAAAGAAAATATACTAGATATATACTTAAAAGAACAGGAATATATCATAGCAAGAGAGGGGATGGAACTGTCTAGACGACCCCTGGTACTCAAACGTTCTTGTCACCCAACATATCACATATAATATATCGTCATAGTTTTAAAGAAATAGATATTCAAAGTCAGGCTTTAAAAATTACTATTGAAATGATATACAAATACTAGTGGCGATATTGTTACCAAAGCATGTCATATATACAACCTGTAAAAACAAAGACTCCTCTATAAATAATTTAATTTAATATATCAACATATTTAACTAAAAGAAGACTATTATATCATCCATCTTGTAAATTATGAATACTTTATATAATAATAATAATATCAAATTAAAAGCACCTATAGTCCAAGGTACATTGAAAAACAAGGTACGCCCCTATAGTCAAGAGATGCTGACTTTCCCGCTCCCTAGCTATTTTTTAATGACGTCATACCAGCATACGTCATTAAAAGTCTATTGGTACTGTATTTTTTGTTTTGTGCACAAATAATAATATGATTTATTACGTTTCACTATTACTGAAAATATGAAATATACATATATGGTATTCTATAAGCCTACATACAGTCAAGAATAAATCAATTGGATATGCAATGGACACTCAAACATCTCTATCTCCAAACCTATCATCGAAACCCATAACCTTCCTAAAATACGTTTTAGAGCCCTTCTAAAACAACAAACATAAAAATACTCTGTAGTATTATAACATCCAAAATTACATTTCACAAAAATACTTTCAATCAAAAACAGACCCTTTGAACATCACCTAGGCCATCAAACGCCCCTATCACATACCCTATATCGTTTCATGACATAAAAGTAAAATTGTAAGCTCGGCCTCTAATAGAAAATATTTAAAAATACAAATAATAACATAAAAACAACAATATTAAAAGATCGAAAACCTATGTAGTAACTAGGATACTCAACTGAGAAGAAACATTCGACCAAAATAAGAAGAGTCATCCCACAATTAATACCAGTGACGTCAGGCTGTGTTGATTATTTAGAAGAAAACAACCTTTAATATTTATATCAATACCATTGCGTTACTGCCTTTTATGCATTTTTCCCTTTATTTACTCTTTATAGGGCTAAAAGACTTTGATTGTTCAAGGGATTATAAATATTCCTGCCTTCTCTTCTTTATTTCATCAGCTGCCTACTCCGTACATTCCTCTTCCCTTCTCTTATTCCGCCAATTGGTCGTTCAGTTATTAGCAGTGTTGTTCCCTAACGTGCGTGCGAGTAATATATTACTTAGTTATATTACTGCGACTAACTAGAGAGAACAAACATATTATATATTACTTTCAAGTAATAACTAATATGTAATATCCTAGTTACATATTACTTTCGTGAAAAAAAAAATATTCGACAGGCATTTTTGATGAAAATTAATGAACTGTGAATGTATGTGGTGACGTCACCCAGTGGACATAAAAATGCAAACTAGGTTTGTGAGGATTTTTACAATCCTGTTTGAATTGCCTTTACTTACTATTGTTTCGGAATGCTCAAAAAAGTAATATCTAATATAAAGTAGTATATTACTTTGAGAGGTAATAACTAAAAAAAAATATTACTACGCAGTAAAAAGTAGTATATTACATACTACTTTCAAAGTAATATTCGACCAACACTGGTTATTAGTTATGTCACTGGACTCTCAAACCTCCCTATCACACAACCTATCATCCTACCTTCATGCCTTAGAACAAGGAGATCTCGACAATCTCAACCCCTCTACAAAAATATGTAACATTAGTATAAACAATCTAAACATTAATATCACTAATCATAATAAAGTAAGGGGTCTGTTAAGGGCAAAACATAGGTTTATGGTCTCATGGCACGAACCCTATCTCAATCCGCTGGAAAGGAATTTGCCCCAGAAAATCATATGGACGTGCGAGTCGATCAAAATACCTTTCATATCATTTAATAATAAAATTGTTAATATGAGAGACGAAAAAAATATATATAGTAAAGCGTAACGCGGGTGTGGAGAGATAAATGGTATACACATTATATTATTACTATTATATCAGAGTAACCTCAAGGGGAACCAAAACCAACGCAGTGCGGACCCTAATCTTTCACCGCATTTCGGCGTGTGGTTGGAAGATTTTCTTCTTCTTTTTTATGTCTATAAAGAGGAAGAAAAAGAGGAAGAAAGAAAGAAGAAAAAACCCGGGGGAGACGATTGTTATTGTCGGCAGTGTTTACATACATAGATACGAGAACAACGCTCCACCTCACAGGTGGTACATATTTTTGAAAATATTTGATCAAGACTTTTTTTCTCTAAAAAAAAGTATCGCGTACCTTATTCATAATTATGGAAAAAATTGGGGACATAGTCGAAGGCTCTATTCAAGCAAGTATGTACCTAGTATACAGTGTTCAATATCCTATAATAATGGACTTGCTTTGTTTGTTCTTTGTGAATTGATTGGACGACGGGATTGTCACAATAACATATGCGTAAAAGAGAAAACGATTCTCGTTTATCATGTATTTTTGGCCATCTATTAGTTGTATAGGTTTTATGAAGAATTGTCATAAAATCAAAACTGTTCATCACTTACATTTGCAAAAAAATATATTCCTTTTCTAGCAAAATCGAAGCTCAATTATTGTCAGAATAGTGAAGGGTCACAGATTGGGAGACGAACTCACCGGACGGCCAGGAAGCTCATTGTCACCTCATCTACGATTGTCCACGTGCAAGATAGTTGATGAAGCTATTTTTAGTGATATGGATGTTCGAAGAATGTCCCTTGAGGACTATATGTTTTTAAATAATTATCGAAGTTAATACATTCTTTGTTGTATTTAAGATAGGTCAATATCGGCTAATATTGGATAAGGTTCTGGTAAGGTAAATCTATTCGATGAGCGAAGCGAATGAACAAGCTTTATTTAGATATGGCAGGTCATTAATTTTGTGGAAGAATATTCCGGCCTCAATGTACAGACAGAACACAGGTTGTCTCATAAAAGTCTTTTTAATGAGCTTTTCTAAGAAGTTTAACCATTTAATACAAAACGTTTTTCTGTTTATATACTTACAGTGAATACAATTTAATTTATTCATACAGAAATAAAAGCATATAGCTATACTTAATTGACCATTATTGTATTGTATTAATATTTACATTTCCTTCAAACAGTAGTAATTCAATACAAAATAAAGGTGATGGGTTCAACCTTTTGTTTTTCGTAAAACCATCTTTTTCTTCGTCCCGATTAAATCTTTTGCGAAATCCAAATCTATTGTTCTTTTTGCCATATTTGTAAATGACGGGGCTCGAGGGACCATTGGCGGTGGATTTGTAACCCTCAATATGCCATATTTGTAAATGGCGGAAACTGAAGACCCATTGGCGGTGAATTTGTTACTCTAATTGGTTGCCATATTTGTAAGAGGCGGAATCCAAGGGCCTATTTGCGGTGAATTTGTAACCCTAATTTGCCTTAATTGTGTCCAGCGGAACTCAAGGACCCATTGGCGGTGTATATGTAATCCCAATATGTCATATTTGTAACAAGCGGAATCTGAGTTGATAGTGGATATATAACCCCCATTTTCCATAATTGTGAACATTAATGTTAGTGGGTAATTTTTTATGAGTGTCTAAGAAATGTCCGTTTAAAAAGAGTCTGTCTAAAAAGTGTCCGTGTTTGGGAAATGTCCGTCTGAGAAGTGTCTGTCTAAGTAATGGAAGTCTGAAAAAAGTCCGGATATCGTTTTTTAAGTCAGGCGTCGCAATCAAAAGCCTTCCATACAAACTATAGTTTAATACTAGTAATAACTAGAGGCATATATACACTCAGAGAGTGCAAACCTCCGCCGTCACGGGGTCCTTATGAGCCTTCCGAGGCGGATTTTTCACGACAGGGGAGGGTTCCCCTCGACGGAAATTCCGAGAGGAAGACGCTCCCGGCACCCGATTTCACTGCACAGCGACATCTATTGGCAGAGTAGACTAACTTGAAATATTTATTAGTATTTAGCTCATTTTGCATCTTAATTCTGCACTCAGAGATGCCAAAATTTAATCACTTGTTCCTTTTGGCATTTCCAACAACTCCACAAAGTTTCATCCGAATCTGTTCCGTACTTTTTGAGTTATCCTGCTGACAAACAAACCAACGCAGGTGAAAGCAATACCAACTTCGGCGGAGGTAATAATTCTGAGACATCTCCTTGGGAGAGAGTAGAGGAACAACCACCATATAAGTCAAATACGTTTAAGGTGTGCGAGAGTGCCATAATGCCATAATATTTGTGAACATCACATAAAATTAAACCTATGCATTTACAAGCCAGACTAATGGCTTTAACGTGTCGTAAGTCTTTTACTGCTTGTAATAAATCAGAGACACTAATGTACTTTCTATCTTGTAAATACCATATTTATTTTTGATGTCATTTCATAGTTTGGTGCATATTCATTTATATCAAAAGTATATGTCATCAGATTTTAAGTGGGATTAGGCTTGATTAGGTTAACAATGGAGCTATTTTGCAAGGATATGTAGTAAAAAAGTCATGATATTTAGTAATATAGAGTCATCATATGTTGATTTCAAGACATCATATATTTTGTATTATAATATCTTCTACCTACACAATTTTTTTGCAAATTACTTGTTAAGATAAATATCTATTAATTAAAATAATTTATACAGGAGTATGTTTGTATGACAAGTAGTTATATATGTATGTATATATATATATAAATATATATATATGCTGTTAGTTATGAATTAATTCAAACAAAGTTATCTAGATTAGTTCAAAACTCCTATATTTTTTATTTGGTGGTGGAAACAAAATTTATAAACTATTTTTTTTTCTAAATAATTCTTAACCTTCAGCTTGGAATATGTAATTTTAATATTCCATAATAATTTCTCACTATTCAATAAACAATTTTCTAATATTACCAATAGCAACATATTAATTTCTTTAAAATATATCATTGAAATAGTATTAAAAAGTGTTTTTGGAACCTATGCCATCGACTTTTAGATTTTGTTTAAATATTGTAAGCAAATGGCTATACATTACAAAAATATTCCATGATATAAATTACAAATAAAAACTTATATCGGCCAATAATTTCCTTATTGACCATTAATTGAAAATGACCATTATTTGCGTTGTGATTAATTAAAAATGAATTTCCATTCATCATCATATGACTACTTCAGTTCAGTTTTTGGTGTCAAGGAAAGTCAAGAGCTATCTTGATTTCCCTTTTCGCTATAATGGGTATTGTCTCTTATAACGAAAGTCATTGTCTCAGGTTTTTTAAAGATGACTCTATGTGTTGTCATAATAGTTTTCACTCGTTAACCGCAATATTCAACTTCAGAAATTGAGTATGGCACATGTAGTCCCACGTGATACGTTTTATCTTTTATGAAAAACGATCCTATGAAATGGAATTTCATATTGTCCAGACTTTTTCAAATCCTTATAATATTGAATAGTCCAAGCCTCGGCTTGACAGACTTAACACAGGAAATGTATTTGACATACAATTGAGCAATATGGATATATGTGGTTGTGCCATATTTTTCGAAAATAAAAAGACATAAAGGGAGAGCTCATTGAAAGCGTACTCTCAGTGCTGAGGGTGCAGGTTCGACTCAGGAGAGGGAAAGGTCAACCGTGATCGACCTCATTGAAAAGACTGATACGATGGGCAAATTATGAAGCTAATAATCTATGTCCACAGGGATACTACACTTCCATCCAACAAAATGGAGAAAAATCCAGTAAATATTATAAATAAAATTTGCGTTTTAATTTATCAAAATAATTAATGTGAAAAATATATATTTCTAGATGTATATATTTCCTCCTTTTTTCGCCTTTTGACCAATCAGCATTGCTTTAACAGAAATTTCTTAAGCTAGTTTTAATAGTATTATACTTAAAGAAGAAGACACAAACAATAAGGCTTTATGCACGTAGAATATTAATGTGGGAATAAACCATTTAAAAAGAAAATTGTTTTTTTTTTAATATTTACATCCAACAGTTCACCTTTGTTTCTTCCTTATATATAGCATTAATAATAATAATATATAAAACGTCAGTTGAAGAAGAAGATGATGGCATGTGTTTCAAGGCACACAAAAAAAAGTTTAGAGCAAGGAACGGAGGGGGGCATGAAAAATTCTTGTAGTCAACGACCGTGGGAAAGCGTTTGTATTCTTCTTCTCCTTCTTTTTTCTTCTTGAGGTTAATCGCGAACAAAAAATAAATCTAATCATATACTTAAAACACACACCATACTCTCAACCTCAGTGTAATCATAAGTCTTGGTGTATGCCCAAAGAAGAACGAAAAAAGGTGGGTGGGAGATGGAAGATGTTGACTCTTCCCTCGCTCTCTCTCTCTCTGTAAAGGCATTATAGATAATACATATTTATCATAGATACACGGGGGTATTGTGATGGCTGCCTTTATGTATATGTTAGTGAGTATCATCGGAGCTGATGTTTACGATATCAAACGCCCCACAAAAGTTGTGATTTGGGAAATGATTCTAGGTTAAAGACTTTTTGGGATCAATCCTAAAAACACCCCTCCAATTTGCGACCTAAATAATATATTAAAACTTTTTGTTATTAATTGTAGAGAAAAATTAATAATATGACCGATATATATATTATAAAAACTTTTTATTTTATTAAAAATAGCCATGTTTGTCGACAGTAAATTAACGCATAGCTCTACGCGCCAATAATTTTTCAAACTACTATGTCAAACACAATAGATCTCCTCTGTCATCGATGGAGAGTGGAGTTTGGCAGCCGACGAAATTCGTTACGTCCCCTTAATTTCCCTCCCATATGGAAAATTAAACAAAAACTTTACGTAAAGTTTTTAATAGAAATATTTGTATATATAATATTTTTATTCTGGCAAGTTGTTTTATTATAATACTGTCTTAGTTTTTGCTCATATGTATTGTTAAAATTTCAAACTAAAATGTTAATTATGTTTTTTACTCATTAAATCATTTTATATACATATAATTATTTGTGCTTGTTTATATTTATGAACTGTGTAGAAAAAAAGACTCACATATCGAAAAATTAGAAATAGTTTTCTTTTTCTACATTAAGACAAAAATTATTTTAATCCTATAATGCTTATTATATCCTGTCGGAAACAATTCTATCGAACATATAGGCAAAAAAATATGATATGAAATCTAATCGATAGCCCTCTTTATATTGCTATTTTAAAATAAAGTAAGGCGGAACGATTATTGGGCATGGGCCGTTAGAATCTTAAGTTTTGATTCGCATGATACCCACTAGGTATCTATCTATAGGTATGTCTATACTGGTGTACCACACAAAGAGTGTGTGGCAATGGCCTTGCAAAAATGTTGGTCTCGTGTCTCACACGTGATTTAAGAATAGGGAACAAGCATCAGAATATATGTACATATAAACCGATATTGAATTCTTGGAAACTGATGGGGGATCATTTAAATAAAATAAACCCATCATGGAATTGGTTTGGATGCGAAAGAGATAAACAAACGTGAATAATTGAACTGTGTGTTGGAGGCTATACATAATAAAATGAAATAATATAAAAATGTGAGGCTTTAAAAAAGTTATGGCTTCTTATATTTGCAGGATTTAATTTTTGAAAATAGGAATGCACAAATTGATTTTGCTTATGGGAAGGGGAAGATTCATGAAAGTATTCATCAGTTGAGCTATAAAAGATCTGCTTAGAAGTAACATGTACGTATTATGAATGGAAATGTTCTCCTTCAGAAAACGAATGAATAAAAAATATTTTTTTAATTTAAAAGTTTTTTGTTTTGAACGTCTACAAAATAGTAGTTTTATCACGCTAATGAATTATTTTTTAATAACGTGTATAAAATACTACTTGCACTTGAATAAATAAAAACTTTCTATGACCAATCATGTTTTCATTTCATTCATTGTGTCTAGTAAAATAATATTAACTCCTACCGAAATATGTTTTAAATATATTAATGTTTCTTGTTCGCTTCTTATTGTTTATCTATCTATCTATCTATCTATCTATCTATCTATCTATCTATATCTATCTATCTATCTATCTATCTATCTATCTATCTATCTATAACCACTTGTAACTGCTGTTACTGTTAGCTGGATAAAAGATAAAGAAAAAAAGAAGGGAGAGAGTATTTTGCCTACTTCTTTCCCTTCTTTTTTTTTCTTTTTCTTTCTATCCAGGTAACACTAACAGCAGTTACCAAGTGGTAATTGTATTTTCTCATATCAAAGGATCAATTTTTTTGGGAGAGTACGTGCAAAAATGTATTTGCTTATTTCTCTTAAAGTATAGCGATTTTTAGAAGCACCAAACATATCAAATGAAAGCTTGGTAACCCAGCTTTAATATTTTGGTATACTAAATCATGTCAATTAAATAAGTAGAGAGTTATATGTACATTAAAAACATATCTCGCGTACAAAATGACGCATATAATGGATTATAAATGCGTCAGAGACAAAGTAAAATTTTGAGAGGATACCTTGACGCAAATCTAAGAAACATTATTATTTTATTTTTTTCATAATCGATTTCTTATAGGTCAATACAGGCTCTGAATCATATGATGTAAACTCAGATTGTACTGAATTCTGAATTGATAGAATGCAACCAAGGTCATTTTTGGATTTATCATCAAAGGTTTTACTAAACTTAAAAGTACTATTTTACTCTGAAGCGAACAAGTCATCTTCTACAGGCGAGTGAAGTTAATTGATACAAAAAAGCTATGAAATATGCTAACAATACACACTCCATTTTTTCTTTGTTTTTACTGAAAACTTTATTTATTAAAAAACATCAAATATACGTCTGGTAGTAAATTAGATTTCCTTTAAATTAATAATTATTATTGAAGTCTGTAACGTCCACCATTTTGAAGAAATTTGCGGAAAACTATATTTTTACTAAATTTTTAAAACTTTGACCTCGTTGCGCGACCTCGTAATGTTGACCAATTTTGTTCAAACTTTGTATGTCGTCTTCTTTTATCACCAAGAAACAGAAAATCCACAATGTTGCTAACATTTCAAACATTTGAAAAATAAGAACAGCCTTAATATATATTATATATATATATATATATAATATATATATATATATATATATATATTATATATATATATATATATGGTGCGTGAGTCCGTCTGTATTTTCATGTATATCGTTCCTTTTTGTTCTATATTTGTAAATATGAACTAAGTATTAAAAAGACTCTTAAAGAAGCACATACTCTATCATATGTATAAACAAGTCTAGAAGTGAACTCCAGAATTCTCTACATATATATTATAAAGATTTTAACCTTTGAAATAATCATTTTTATGGAAAATACACCAAAAAATGACTTTCCAAATTTTAATATTTGTTTGTTTTAGTTTTTAGAGTTGTTTAAGAAGAATATTTCATTCAAAGCATTTCTTTATTCCTGCTGTAAAATCACAGAAAATCTTTTTGTAATTATGATTTGATTAACCAATGGAATAAGAATGCGTTTTATAGCATTGCAATTACTCCGGCAAACAATGAAGTTGACCAAACGTACCTCCCCAAACAACATTGTCTTCAACATGCGAGTATTAAAAAAAGAATGGGCCCTCATGATACTAGTTATCTCATTAACGTCCCCTCATTAAAGGTGCGTGGTAACTTCTTCGTAAAATCATTAGCGATAAGCACGTCTGCATCTTCTAATCCCTTCAAAGTTAAAAATACGCATGATTTAAGTTATTAAAAGGGATAGCGTTAATGAGGGGATTCATTAAGAATATTTAAAAATAACTATTTATCATAAAATATGTTTATGCCAGGAAGAAGACCTGCTCGGTTTGCTTTCTGTGTTTGAGGATTTTCACCGACGACGGGGGTCGGGATTTGATTTTCTCCCTAGATGAGAGAAATTAACCCTTCTTGCAATCAAGCATTCTTGCATATCTAAAATTCTTTATCGCATTCCCTCATCATAAGGTAATCAAATCCTATATTTACATGCTACAAGTAATGAAAATTAAATCAAAGAAGATCTAATAAAAATACCGATATTTTTTTAATGTTAGTTAAGAGTGACTATTTAAAACTTAGTAGTTATTGATTGACTGAAGGCTATATAAATGTTTAATTCTATGTATACAGTTTTGTCATTTTTTAATATACTCAATATAACTTTAGTCATTGAGATCAAGTGTGCTAAAGTACAGCATGGCATTCTTTTAACATGGACACTTTCAACAACAAATTGACTGTTTCTTGTTGAATGGATTCAAACAAGTCTTATAAAACATAAAAAATGTGGGCTTTTAGCCTGAACTTTGGTAAAAAAATTATATGTAATTTATATTTTAATGTTGAAAATATTTTATTCTTTAATAGATGATTAGAATAAAACTCATTAAAGTATTCAAGTGCTGCATGATAAAAATACTTAATCGCAATCAATGAACTATTTTAACAGTCTTTTACTATTATTTCATATTCATTTATGTTATTTTGCTTCTGCAAACATATCTCTGAAAATAGAAAATGTGCAAATATATAATATATAGCCATCAAAATAATTACAAGTTCTGTACTTAATTCATGCAATGTCGTCCACACAAAAAGATCCCCTCTGTCACCGATGGAAAGAGGAGTTGGGCACCTGATGTAATTCGTTACTTCCCCTCGTGTTCCCTGCCTTATGGAAAAATTATTAAAAAACTTTTACGCCAACTCAAGGTTTTAAAATAGAAAGGTTTATCGTTTATATATGCTTTGTTTTATTTTGTCAAGTTATTTTATTATAATCGCATTTTAGTGTTTGTTCATATTTAAATTTGAAACTAAAATGTTTAATTACGTTTTTACGCATTAACATCATTTTATATATATTCTCTTTTTTTGTGCTTGTATATATTTTTATGAACTGTGGAGTTTAAAAAAAATGTCGTTCAATAAGATTTTTTGCGAGAGTAAAATGTATTGCAATTTGGTTAAGTAATAACTACAACACACTTTTCTCCCATATTTTGATAGATGGCGCCACAAAAAAGGACATTACATTATTAAGCTTTATAGTAGAAATACATATTTAATACCTTTCAACTGTACATCATTTACTTGTAATTAATATATATTTAAACCTTATTACTTAGCTACTATTATTTATATCAAATAAGCCGCTTAAGTATGCAAGTGTATATTATATAAATCAATATTGATTTTTATTGTCTAGTATTCCAGCAATCAAATGAATTTATATGGTTTAAATGGTGTTCTCTTTAACTTCAAGTTGA
This sequence comes from Caligus rogercresseyi, assembly GCA_013387185.1. NCBI lineage: Eukaryota > Metazoa > Arthropoda > Copepoda > Siphonostomatoida > Caligidae > Caligus > Caligus rogercresseyi. The sequence goes on from CP045894.1 coordinate 3,513,127, forward strand.
GATTTATGATACATATAAGTAAAGAATAAAGGAAATATATACTTTTATATCAATATAATATAAAAAAGTTCTCAGAACTCACGTTTTTTTAACTTTTTATATCACTTTTCAGCAAGGCATCCACGCGGCCATAAAGTTATAATAAGAGGGTTGATTCTTTATTTATTGCTTAGGTCTTCGTGCCAAAGTTGTTGATTTTTAAACGATCAAAAGAAAAGAATAATGAGTTTTAGAGCCCTCTAATTGCAGTACCATTTTCCTTTCCATTTCAAAACTTATCCTGAACGAAAGACAACTAAAAAATGAAGTTGATCCATTTATACAAATTTCTACGTTCATACATTGTTATTATTTCTCATATTTGCTGAGAAATGGTAATAAGTTATTGAAACATTCGTTCCAAGGAACTATACTCTGGTGTATTTGAAATATAACACTTTATTGTTATTATTATACGGAAACGATTATTTAAAGTGAATTTATTTTCCATTTGGAATGGATTCAAAACATGACATATTTGGTATTAAATTATGCTTGTCAAAATTAAAGTATATAGAAAAACAAGGTATGCTCATATCACCAAAAGAGATTATTTTTCACTTGCAGGCAATTTTTAATGACGTCACACAGACAAGCATTGTAAAATATAAAGACAACCGAACTATTATTTCCTATAATATCTGCTGAGAAATGACAATACAAACAATAAGTTATCGAGTCATTCGCCGACCCAGAACCAAAGTATCGTGAGGGCCATGGTGGCCGATATCGCTAGGGCGAAGTTATCAGGAAACTTCAATGCCTGAGTAAACAGTAAGGCAAAAATATTGTCGATCCTACAAAATGTACAAGCCACTACAAATGCAAAGTCAAGAGAGAAGGACAGTTTGTCATCAACGATCTCGCACGCGTTCTGCTGGGAGTTCGGAGAACTGACCAGCTCCAGACCTTCGCGATAGGATACACCTCACATCTGAAAACAATATCATTGTGAAGCAAGCTGTTATGGTCGATTGGTAGATCATCAAAGTAGATCATTGGGAGAAGATGCTCAAAGGATTCGAAAAAAACTCCTTCGCAATATTTCAAGTAGTCTCCATTAACTCTGTCACTGCAGTAAGCTTTTCCAAGACCTGGGGCCTGACACAGCAACTGAGAGAAGCACGTACGGTAGCAAGTACTCGGAGGGTGGCAAAGACTCTTGCAGACCTGTCAATGACCTTCTAGTTCTAGAAAGTCTCATCATTGTGAAACTTTCAAAATCTATATCAAGTATATTCAATTTTTAATTCTTTAATAGACAAATAGTGTTAAGATTATTGTTTTCTTCTTGCTGTTGATATACTTTATTTATATGCATGTATGAGTAGACAAGAAGGCTAGACTCAAATCATAAATAAAATCACACATCATAAAAAAATAAGAAGCAATATTACCCTACAAAATTACCGAGAAGTGAATATCTACTTGTTGAAATAGTCTTCAATATTCTTCTTTGGCGAATACGATATAGCCAATGAGACATATCATATGAAGTTTTTTTTACAAACTTATCCTTAAAGATGTATATGATGGACAATATATATTAACTATGCAACATCCAGAAAGATATATACAAGCAGATTGTCGTTACATCATTTCGCCAAATTAATACATATTTTTAGTCCATATGGTTTATTACCGGCTGCTATTGGATGAGCTCCGGTACGGTGGGGCTGATGTTGGAGCTAAACGAACAAAATATTTATGTAAAATAGATTATGTGGACTTGTGTTCAATGTATACTGCATCGCCCTATTTTCTTATCTGGATTCGATTGTTATACATTAGTAGGGAAACCATAAGATCTTCTTAATCTTTATGAGGTAACTTTTGCATGTTTTTTTCCCCCTACAAACTCAATAGACCAAAATAAAACCACGGTTGAGGCACGAAAGGCATTCTGTCTGTTTTAAATGCACCAATAACCAGCTCATCGTAAGTAGATCTCCCATTTATAGGGCTGTTCCTTTACAGTTATGACACAAAAAAATCAATTTCCAGATGCGGATTCCCTAACAAAAAAATATAGGTGAGTTATGACTTCTTGACTGTACCTTTGCATAGAGCCATATAAGATGACTCCTATTTCATTATCTCATAAAAATAAAGAACTGGGTTCAAGGTGGTTGGAGGACGACTCTCAGGGGCCTCTGTGTTGTTTTATGACAACTCCTCCTGGGATCTTGACAATCCCCTTCACGGGAGTACCAAAACAATATCAGCGGAGGGTGAGAAAGGATAACTTTTTATACAATATTTCTTGGGATTTCTTATTGTTCTTTTACTTGACATTGGATTCTCCTCGTGAGATGATTCGGAATGACAGAGAAAAATAAAAAAAGTTGAGATATGTTTTGAATGGGTAGATAATGCCAATATAACGATACTTATGTTTTCTCCCTCACTTGTTTGTTTATTATATGTATATTAGGGTTGTTCTTATTTTTTCGAATGTTTGAATGTTAGCAACATTGTGGATTTTCTGTTTCTTGGTGATAAAAGAAGACGACATACACAGTTTGAACAAAATCGGTCAACATTACGGGGTCGCGCAACGAGGTCAAGTTTAAAAATTTAGTAAAAATATAGTTTAAACTTAATACTTATGTTTTATCCCTCACTTTATTATATGTATATATATATAATATACAATAGATAAACCCTATAGCAAATGTGAAATGTAAATAATTAAAGGCTTGCTTCATTTTTTACTCCAGCGTTGGACCCGTAAATAAAATATTTTATTAATTTGTATGTATCAATATTAGACAATATTTTAACTAAAGAACCACTCAATATTTAAAAAAGCAAATAAAGGCAAAAAAAAATTGTATTGAGAAGGCAACTATGATTAGAATAAGCCATTTAGTTAGATCCTGACCACTTTATATAATTCACAATGCAATAGTTCATCATTTTAAACATTCTGTAGGAAAGTTTTTTCTTTGTTAGTCTGAAAGTAAACTAATTCAGTTTAGATTTTTTTATATTTTAAAGGAAACACTTTTGATTTATTTACCAAGAGGGAGCTACCAAAAACCTTTTAAACTTTTTAATTATATATATATACATATATACGAGGGTTGGTCAATAAGTCCGTGACTTTTTGTATTTCCGTCTATATAATTTGGTTGTCAACACTGCTCCTGTCAACAAGCATCTATCAGCTGACTTCTGTTAAAGTTTGAACACGCTGGGTCTTTTAGTTTGTGTTTGACAGTCTTTACAGACAAACAACTTCGTGAATTGTGTAGAAAATGGAGAAAAGTGAATTTCGTGTGCTCATCAAGCATTATTTTTTGCGGGAAAAAACCATCGCTGAAACAAAGGCTAAGCTCGATAAATACTATGGAGACTCTGCACCATCGATATCAATGGTAAAAAAGTGGTTTACAGAATTTCGTTGTGGTCGTACAAGCACCATTGATGCCGACGCTCTGGACTGGGCGTTGAAGTCGCTACACACAGAAACAATTCACAAAATTCATGATATGGTGTTGGCCGATCAGAGATTGAAAGTGCGAGAGATTGTGGAAGCCATAGGCATATCACATGGGTCAGTGGTTTCGATTTTGAAGCTGAATGAATGGACTAAGTCATATTAATATAATTTTACTGCTGAAAGAAGAAAAAAAATGTGCACTATTGGATTAACATGTTCTAGGACTTTAATTTTATTCTCCTATAAAAGCCCTGAAAATAATGTTCCTATAAAACGTCCTTGTGCACACACACGAAAAAAGAACTAACAACATTTTGTGGCCATTAAAATAAAATAAAAGATGGGATTCTTCATAGATAAATTCATTCTATTGAGGGAGTGGGATTTAATACCAAAGAACGTATGCTAATTTATCTTTGTATACTGGGTGGTTCACTGAAATAACAAATACAATCTTTTGTTATATTTTGAAGCTTCTGATTGGTAAATAGTTACTTAGCAAAGCAACATTTGAATTATACCTTAAATCCCAAAAGAAGCCAAGCCTTTTATTTAACTTGTCCTATTCTAACAAAGCATGTAAATAAGATCATATTTAACTTAGATCATTTGTCAAATGTATATCAGACTTCACAATAATTTATAAGATATGGGCCATAAGTCCATTATTTTATCATATACCATATTTAAAGATTGCATATGAAAATATTGTATCCGAGAAGCATAATATTTTTCGTAGTTATACACATTTATTAGCTTCATTTTATCCATCCTTAGACATGTCTTAGTCAAACTTTTGAAGGATCTGTTAATGTATGATCAACGTAAGTTCTTTGGAATATCAACCAACAAATTAAATTTTTGATGGGAAAACTCTATCTATTATTGCCATAAATTATTACTGAAATCATTTAAGTGAGTACTTTGATCTTATAACAAACTCATGGGATTATATCATAAATAGCTTCCCCTTTTAGATAGAATGTTATATTCATATGTACATATATGGAAATATATTTTTAATTTAGTCCTTGCAAGCTCACATACAAACATAATTATTCAATAGACATTACCATTTTTACTTTTAGTTTGAGCGTCAAATATGTGTATGAGATACAAACCAAAACCAACATTTGGCATCTCTGAGTGCAGATTAAGATGCAAAACGAGCTAAATACTAATAAATATTTCAAGTTAGCCTACTCTGGCCAATAGATGCGCTGTGCTGTAAAATCAGGTGCCGGGAGCGTCTTCCTCTCGGAATTCCGTCGAGGGGAACCCTCCCCGTCCCTCTACGCCGCCCCAGTCGTGAAAAATCCGCCTCGGAAGGTTCATAAGGACCCCGTGACGGCGGAGGTTTACACTCTCTGAGTGTATATATGCCTCTAGTTAATAATTTATGATATTAGAAAAGTCCATTCAAGTATTCCACAAATGACATGGATGAAAAATATATATATATAAAATTGCATACTGAACACTTTTTCTCATATGCAAAATTGAGGTTCACCACTGTCTGGTTTTTGTAGACGGTATGGGAAAATACCGGTAAGTCATGAGAGAGTCTTCAAGGATTCATAGTATCGACTTAGAACTCGCTCCTCCTTCACTATCTCTCCAGGGCAATTTAAGCCCCAATAGGGCTTTATGGGTCAATTTGACTCAAATTATGGGGGATGACTCATAAAAGACCCTGATATAAAAAATAATCCATAAAAAAGTATATAGTCGAAGCCTATAATTAAAATTTATCCTTTCTTGTGTAGTTCCTTTTAGTGAGTGTCCGCGAGAGGGGTTGTGTGGGAAAAATCCTTGGGTTGTCCAACTTAAGGACCACCATAAATATTATTATGTATAACATATATGTCTTGGAAAAAGGCCCCCCTATGAGTACAATTATTCTTTATTTTTTGGAAATTACAACTTATAAAAAAGTCTTCTCCTTCTTCATGTTTTAATAATTATGTCCAGCCACTGAATTACGACGATGACTGCCTCACACATACTGGCTAAGGGAAAAAGGGAGGAATAAAAAACGCTTAACCCTCTAAAAAAGTGTGTGAACCACTTTTTATTATTTTTTTAACAAAAAATATCCATTTTACGAGATTTTGGCTCCTGTTTTATCAGAAAAAGGGGGGAGGAGAGCTTTCAATATCTATCGACACACACAAAAGAAGCCTTGTTTACAGCCTCAAATGGCAAAGATGACGGTGTTTATTGGAAGTTCTCTATTCTTATGTGTGTGGAGTGGGGGGGGGGGGGGGGGTCTCTCTTATCGACGAAGGATTATCTTTTTCTTTCTTTTTTGCTACTTTGAGTGTGTCAATGGGTTTGGTATCTCTCAACGGTTCCTTCT
>CP045894.1:3519069-3571525 GCA_013387185.1 Caligus rogercresseyi
TTCCACCCTGTCAAAAAACATTCCATAAATCGATGTCAAATATCGGTCGACGCCTCCTTCCCCTTTGTCTATTCCAATCCTGTTGTTTCAAATATTGTAGAAAGTCACCGAGAATGTCATCCGTTTCTTCACGATAGAGTTATAGGAGATGGAAAAACAATCTTTGTCTTTATCAGGAGGAACAAAAGCAAGAGACTTGAAACTTTTTAATGGTAAATTGAGTGCCATCGTTCTTGTACCAATTATGGAGTCCAATACTCTGAAGTTTTGCCTAAACATTGCCCGAAATGAAAAAAACATCCAAAAAATGTTTGTCTCTGGAAACACGCTTCTGATCGCATTTATTGTTGCTCGTTCAAAGTCGATCGTGATTGAAAGTGATTGCTGTCCTTGATTTTGATATAGTTGAAGATGTCGAATAGGTTCTTCGTTCTTTTATTCGTCAAACAATAAACCAAAGGTAGAGGTTTGTTCATACCGGACGAGGGAGTGAATGTATAGAGGCTTCCAGTCGGATCCAAATCAAATGTCCCATCACAAAACCCACTTTATCGGCATTTAATGTTTATAAATTTTTCTTTGTTGAGTAAATTGCAATGTTATCAGTCTCTAGCATCAGAAACTTCTCACTCCGATGGTCATGTTCAAATTTGGTAGATAAGGTAGATGGGGTGAGCTGTATCGTTACAGTGTGATTCAACGATTCTCGTTTCGGTATTTTGAAAAAATATTAGTAGAGCTTTGCTTAAACATCATTCACAAGGGTCGAAGGAGTCGTATGAGTGGAATGTAATTTCTTTATTTCCAAGTGATCCAGTGGATGGGTGTGAACCAGGAATTTCGACGTTTTGTAAGTTCGACATCTTCTGTAAGGTCGATGTTTTGTAAGGTCGACTTTTGTAAGGTCGACGTTTTGTAAGTTCGACGTTTGTAAGTTTGTTACAGGTCGACGTTTTGTAAGTCGACGTTATGTAAGGTCGACGTATGTAAGTCGCGTTGTGTAATATAACATATATATATTATAAACCATTCGTAGGCCTGCAATGGTAAGAAATACTTTTTTTACTGCATACATTCATACTTTTAATTGTGCTTCTATTATTTCGCATTCATTCTTGAAAAATCAATTTTGAGTCTAACTCCAAAAATAAATATTTTAAATACATATTTAACAAAATACAAATCAACTCACGTGTTTCTTTTGTATAATTTTAACGGAACTTTAGACAGCAATAGAACAAACATGTAGTTTGATTAATATATTAAGATGATAGATTTATTTGGGATATATATTTCATACCAACTAAATAACACGTCAGACATCCTACTACGGCTTTTTACAAACTTAATTTGAATGTGCTTCTGTTATTTCGCATTAATTCTTGTCAGGTTTAGAGTTAACTCCAAAACAAAATAATTAAAATATTTAACAATACAAATAACTCACGTGATTCTATTGTAAATATTGTAAACTAAACTTTAGACAGAATAGAAAAACATGAAAATTGGATGTATTATTAAGATGATAATTTATTGGGACAAACTAATAAACACAATTACACTTCGGTTGCAGATTATTACGTCATAAAACTTAGGATACTGTGAGTAAGAGGCCAGAGAGATCCAACCAATTCAAAAACATGAAAACATATTTATCCACACAAATCGGATAATCCATACCGTACATCAAAAGCCGTGATAAAGACAATAGTTGCATGGATAATTATTTAGCTCAAAATTTTCTAAATAATAAATTACAAAAATACCCATGGATTACTTAAAGTACTTTTAACTATATCTTCATAACCAATTTCCCTTTCGAAAAGTCGTTTCGATAGAATTACCTCTTCACAGAGGATTGATTAAGCTTTTACTACACAAAAAATAAGTAAATTTTATATTTTATCAAGGATTTTCAAAGCCAGAAGGCTATATTTCTTGGAAATATACAGAAGTATACATAGAGTAAATTAATAAACATATTGAGAAAACATAAAAGAATTATAAAAATTAAAACCAATTAAAAAAATAGAGAATAGAACAATGATAAAAAAATTATGTAATAAAAATTCTATTTTATATATGATATTTTTCTCACATAAAGGGACAGCTCCATCTTGTGTTTGATCATTGCTAAGCGGACAAAAGTGTTCCTTTATATCCCTGAAGCTAAAGGAGAGGAGATATCGAAAAAAGCAAGAGAAGTTTAAATCTTAAACATAAACCTTAAATTTGATTCGTATTTATATTTATATTGGTTGATTATTCAATGATCATATATTTTTATTAATGTGAATAGCTTTTACCAAGTTTTTTAGATATACATAAAAAATACATAAATTATATATATATATATATACTTTTCCGGGGACAGAAAACAGTCCCTATATGCCCTAATTCTTACCAAATTATATCAAAGGTGGGTCAAGCTTCAGAGAGGGTGATACTTTTATGCGTCTAGAAAAACGTGTAAACCATGACCAAGTATTAGTAATAATAAAATAATCAAAAATAGAAGACAAAAATGCAGAAGCCTTAAAGAAAAAAAGAGATTATGGATTGGCACTTATTTTTGCTCGTATGATAAGGCTTTTGGACACTTTAATTATCAATTTAAAGCATCAAAAAATAAAAAAATTGCCTACTTCCTAATAACAACAAAAATGAGACTATGTCTTTCTAGGCCTCTCGGTATCATCAATTGGGGGGTTGCGTAATTGATCCGTTCCATGTAAACATATTTCTTTTTTTGTGTGTGTCGTGTCTGGGCAAAGAGCTTCAAGGCATTGAGGGGGGCTATTACTCATCATATGACTGTTGCAGTTAGAAAACTTTTTTTTCAGGCATCATATAAATTAAGTTTATTGTTTACTCTCTCATTTTTTTTTTTTTGCTCCTCTAAGATAAGTGCATTTTTACCTTTTATGCCTTTATTCAGGGCCACCACATCCACACTCGTAGATTTGTAGCGTTCCCTTTTTGGGGGCCATATTAAAATTCTTATTGACAAATTTTATCTGTATTTTTTTTGTGGGTTTTATTTATTGCGTCTTGACTGCTTGGTGTCATAAAGTAAGCCAATATAAGAGTCATGGTGGTCGGGGACCCCTTTTTTTACTTAGCATAGGGCTCTCATAAACAAATACATTAAGACAATGGGATTTTTGTTCAGGAGGGAGAAGGCTACCAGTAGTACCTTCAGCACGGGTTAAGCATCAAGGTTAAACAGGGAGCTTATTTAGAGAAAAATGTGATCAAACATATAGAAAAGTAAGGCACAGAACCTTTCATTATCAAAAAAGTATTGATTAGTTATTTGGACTCTCTTGACAATGATTGATTTGCAAAATATTGTTTTTCATGAAAGGGAATAACTCCATGTATTTTTCTAATTTTATCAAGTACTAAATCAAAGGAGTCCAAAGAGACTGACTCCCAAATGACTTCTATTTAACGAACAGTAAACATTGTGACGTCACCAAAAATATATATATATTTCAACTAATGTTGTCATATTATTTCCGTCAACGTTTTTATTCCAGTTTTCTACAAAATGCCAAAGTAATTGTGAGAAGTACATAAATAGATATTATAATCTAAAATTAATACAATGGCAGAAGAACAACACAACAAATATCAAAAAAAAGCATCATAACATTATGCTTTAAAACCTTGTTAACAGTTTGAGTTGGTGTGTTAATATTGTGACGTCACAAAAAATACATTTTATTTCAACTATTGTTGTCATATAGTTTTCGTCAAATGTTTTATTTATTATTAGTGAAGCAATACTTAATGTTGTTATATTACTAAGGTTAATCATTATTTAATAAACTATTAAAAATCCTTCAAGAAAAAAACTCTCGTTTCTTCGAAATGCCAAATGCAACCCCAGAATCACCAAAATTATATTTATTTTATACAATGCGACCAATTTGTTTAGCATTTTACCGATCGCAATTCTATAGATTCTGTTGCATATATGAAGTTCTGTAGACACTTAATTATCATTATTTTTAATTGTTTTACAATTTTTCTATATATTTTTTTGTGAATTTGTCAATTGATTCGGAAAAGTAATATTAATTTATGTGTTTTATGCCTCGATATTGCAACTATATGTTTATTGAGCGGAAAAAAAATATATATTCCTATTTCATAAGTTCTCATATTATACAGCTATTTATATTTTAATTCTATAAATAAAAAATTTTTAACTTTACTTTTTATTATTGGATTATATTAATATCATTATTAAGTAATTTTGATAGTAATAATAATATGCTTGGAAAATAATGACGAAATCTGCAATATCTGCACATGGAAGAGCCACAAAGTGCAGACTACTAATTAACAGATGTCCATCACTTCTTATGAGAGACCTTAATTCATACAAGAAGAGGATGAAGATCTACGTATCCTTAAATGATGAAATGTTAAAACATGAAAAAGACCTATGATAACTATAGATTTTAAAAAACTTAAGATCAATTCCTGCTACAGAGGCACCTTTACCCTTTGTGTGGTCGTGTCATTACTCTATATATGTGTTATTGCTGTATATGTATGTATGTGTATTATTTTGGAACGCATGTTTGTATAACGTCAAACAGCAATAAATTATTTAAACCAAAAAAATAAAACAACTATTAAGTTTTTTTATATAACTGTATTATTCAGAGAAATTACACATAATATAGTTTATAAATAAACATTGTAATTAGAATTAGTTCACTAAATATAAAGTTACTCATCAATATAAAACAAAGCACAATAAATATTAGACAATAACAATAATTTAAAAATATTCATTAAAATTAATTAAATAAAAGTAACAAAGCATTGTAGAAGAATATGGTACAATAAAATTCAAAAAAATTCCCAAAATAAATCATTCCGCTGAAGGGGTATTTTTTGCTTATATAGTTTGATAGTTTATTTCTATAATACTACCATAAAATTTTGTAATTACTGTTCGAAATATTATCAGCCATTTTGATTTGATTATTACCACTTCATGCTTTGTAGGTATACTATTGTTGCACTTAAATCATTTGCCAAGAATAATGGTCAATAAATTATATCATTTGATTGGGGCTTGAGTCACCATTTCTTTCAGGTTACTAATGTGGTGTTGTTTTTTGTAACATTACATAAAACAACACCAGTAGGGGATCAATAATTGCTTTTAAAAGAAAAAAAGATATATGCCTAATCATGCCATCAAAACATGTAAATCAATTATATTATTCATAGTACCTCTAAGATTTGTTTATATCTTTATTTCTCCACTCTTCGATAACGTTTAAAAATATCTGGTGGCAAGTTACCGGCCACTCTTTAAAATCCAGGAGTTTTAGACATATGTATCTGATATTTGTGTTCCTACTTCAAAGAAATATTTCTCATAGTTCCATAAATTACAAAAGCCATTATAAAGTGCCAACCATGCCATTTGTGGGTATTTCTGTATGCAAGAATGACAATAAATATATAAACACTGTGTAATTTAAGGTCAGAAGGGATTCAATTTGGTCTACTTTTAGAAAGAACTTACTGACAAAAGATTAGAAAAAATATTCATTTGTTTAATCGTTAAGCTAATTTTCCTGCTTTTAACATCTGTATTAAAAACATTGAAATAGTCCAAAAAAAAGACTGGGAAAATATTTATAAACAAGATTATTTTTTTGGCATTACTTTATTCCAAAAAAATGTGCATTTGCTTGGGAGCTATAAATAATAATTATATCAGATATTTCCTCATATACATAGATTCTGATGGTATTATTGAATCACGTATACTAATGATGTAATATTTGAATAGTTCGCAAAATAGACAAACATTAAAATGAAAGGCGTGTTCAACTCTCAATGTGGGGGCGCAGGTTCGAATCCCGAGAGGGGGTCATTTTTGGTATACCTCATTGATAAGATCTAGGTTCGAGTGACTAATTTAATGATATAATGCTTATTCACATTCTCTCGGATGCATTCTATCAAACCATAAAGGCAAAAAAAAAATATGGTAAGGGATTGGACAAGTGTCCCAATAACATTTGAAAGCCATTGTATTGTTTGCTTTCCCAAAAAGGAAAAAAATACGATTAGATGCTTTAAAGTGATTATAAATACCAATCATAAATGCAAAACATTTATTGCAAAAAGATTAACTGCAAACGAATGCATGAGATCTGAGGAACTAGAGTCATAATGCTCTCAGGGTGACAAGATATGAAGCCCTTTCCTATGGAAAGTTATTAAAATTTTACGGATGCTTATTTTTGCTTATTGTTGTGCATTCAGTTTTATGTGATGTTAGTAACGTAAAATTGTTTTTATCCTTTAGAAGTTTTAATTCAGACTACAATGTCTATTATTTATTTTATACACAATTACTGCATGTAAATAAAAGATTGAGGGGAAAAAAAACGAAAAAAAATACTTTTTGGTTCTGTTCTTTAATGGGGTAAATTTGTCCGTTTGTAAAAGTGTCTATTTGTTAAATCAATCTCACAAGTGTTCATATGTGACCCACCCATCCCAAAGAGGCTGTAGATATCCTAAAGTAGACACTTCAGACATATCAACGTAAGATTGGGACTCATGACTGTAGAGGGTCTATTTTCCGATAGCTTCGAAGTCCCGTCTTGAGAAATACATCATTAGTCTAGTGATCTGTCCGTAACTACCCGATTATGGAAATAATTAAATAGTTCAAAAGGGACACCAAAATCTGATTAGAGATGTACTGAAGTGAGGACTGAATGACCTGACGGATCGATAGAGGATGTAATAAAGATTGTTTACAGAGCCAAGTGCTTGGGGAACTACCAAATTCGAATGAAATGTTTTGATTGGCATGGTCATACGAAAACAGACATCAGGCTTGAAAAGAGAAGAGCAAAATAAGATAGCCAGAAAAGACCTTTTCAGCTTTTCCTTAAGTAACAAGGTAAGTGTAATGGATTATGGGATTCTCATGGCCCTACTACGAGGTTAAAGCTCCAAAAGGGCACATGAACGTAAGAATTACCGTCACAACCCGTTTGGCCTCATTTATGAATGAAGGCAGTGGTACTCACTAAAAGATTGGGGGGTGAAGAGTTCGAATCTCCTGGAGCAAGAAAGACATCAAACTTCTTCTCCCAGGCAACAGGGACTGGACAAACTATAGTTCGACAGAGCAGAACATGTCGCCTTCGCTTACCTTGTCAACGGATTTAGCAATTTCGGTCCAGCCCTCTTATGCGAAGTGGCAACCACTCCAAGTTCTAAATAAAACGCTCAGGAGATCCTCGTCGCTCTCCAGCGGCTGTACAATGGCCATGATAACATGGAACTGCTTCAAACGGTCCAGCACTTGACAAACTGGAGCTTGAGTATCTTCTTGAAAAGTACTCCCCCACCCTGGCTGTCATTTCTGAGACAAATGTCAAGTATCCAACAATATTACTCTCTGTTTTCAGGCTAAATGCTGTCTTTGCACCTGCCACAACTAAATCAAGAGTTTTCATTTCAGTGATTAAAAAAGACGTTAAGTGCGAACCCCTTCAAATGGTGATAGACATTCTTGTGGTAAGCATATACCTAAAAGATTTACGACTTGCCGTCTTCGGAGTTTATCGTCAACACCATGGTCAAAACTTGGCACTACAATCTGTGGATATCACTGTCATTTGTAAAATTATATCTTCAATCAGCAGAGAGAAGGGTCCAATAAGAACATTGATTACTAATGCCTATCTATCGTCCAAGGCCAAAAAAAAAAGAGTAGAAAAAGGGGGGGGGGAAGTTAGTTTTTCAATCTATAAAAATCAAGAAAAATTTTAAAATATATCTTTATAAGACCAGTTAAGGTCTTCATTTTCGATCAAATGCTGATGGTAAGAATAGTAAAAACAGAAATATATTATATATATATATATATACCTATATGTAAGAAGCAAAGAGGAAGAAGTTCTAAAGACTACTGAATGTATTCTTTCTTGTAACAATAACAACAAAGTAGGGGAAGATGTGGATCAGCATGCCCATACGGATTAAGTCCCAACACTACTCCCCTCAGAGGCACGGGAGACATTGTTTGGCAGGGGTGCTATTGGTGGGGGACGAACTTTTGAACGGGGTCGGGGGGCCTCCCCCAGAAATGTGTTTTTTTTAATGCAATTTCCTGCATTCTAATAAATTAGGGCATAGCAAATCCCATCTGACTCACTTTCAGAATCTACTAAAGAGTTGGTACACACAACACAATCATTCTGTAGCAATCATAATCCATGGTAGCAACTCATGAACTCGCTCTTGCCAGCACTACCGACGGCACTGAAAATAGCAATTAAACACAAAGCACTCGGCGGTGCTGTACATGAAAATAGCATAACCCAATGACTTGCCATTTCCCCCTTTGTTGTGGAAGAGTTACTGCATTGCTTTTCAGTGCAGCTGATATTGAATAAAAATAAATACACTGCCACAGTATTATTATTATATAGACCTATTAGGCCTCTATTAAAATGTGGCACACAACACGCAGCACACAGCATTCCATTTCGAGTGAACCCATAAACCACAGGGACACTGGTTTATTGATTGACAGTTTAAGTGCAAACAACTCCCTTATTGGGTCCAATAAGTGGTTGTAAAATAAAAGTAAAAAACATATCCAATATATAATGTTTTTAAAAATAGGCCTAAACAAAACAAACATCATCAATCATTAAGGTGTATTACTTCACGGTAGTTAAAAAAACATTTAAGAAACATTCAGGTAAGCATTCAAGTAAACATCATTTACTCACTCCAAACGTAGATTTGCGCTCAAGAGTGCGATGGATAAATTCTCCAATTACATCCTGAAGATTTAAATCGTCCAAGATGTCTTTGTGGGCGTGGAGTAGGGCCATGTGGGTCAGACTGACCGTGCTGCAGAGCCAGGTTTTCAGGCGGCGCAGAGCTGTAAATGATCTTTCCGAGCATGCAGTTGACACAGGTAAACAGAGGCACAGGTGAATAAGCTTCTCCACTTCTGAGAAGAGGCCTCTAGTGGGGATGAAGTGCTGCCATGAAGAGACCCCAGGTCGTTCACTGTGTGAAATGCTTGGTCCTTGGTCAGGCCACCCGCATTTTAAATGCAGGGCGATAGACTCAAAATCCTGCATTGGCAGCTGAAGGGCACGACATCATCACTGTCAGACACGAGGCCCTGGCAGAACCCAGCAGCTCTCTCTGTCCTTGCCGCTGTTGACATTCCTGCTTGCTTCAGGAGTCCAGATATTTTCTGGCGAGTCTCGCCACGAACAGTTCTGTCCTCCTGTAGAGTGTGTAGGGTCTGGAGGAGCGGCCCGTAACCCTGTAGCAGTCTGCTTACAGCCCTGGTCCTCACACACCACCTTGTACACAGCGCTGCTAGGTTGGCGACAGGTTCCCCCTCTGAGAACAGGCTCTGGTAGAGACTATTCGTTCGCAGACTCCCGGATGACAATGGAGGCGCTCTACACAAAGTTGAAGATTTTGGTATCAGAGAAACATCCCACGCCACCTCTTGCAACGCCAGGTTTAACGAGTGGTTACAGTATGGGACCAAACAATGAGTCAGGGCAAAGTTCTGCCAGAAGCGTCCGCACTCCACTTATTCCTCCGGCCATGTTGATTGCCCGTCAAAGCAGTAGCCTGCAGCTTTTCAATAGGCAGGTTCAGTCACAAAAAATATGTCAACAATACAGTATCTTGCCGTGCTAACAGGGATCACATCAGCGGCAGCAGCAACCTTGTCTGACGCTCCAGTGCTTGGTAATATTCTTGGTCCGATGCGTTGGGCTGTGGATTACTATTCTTCAAAAGTTTGTTTTTGGGGAGCTTTGAAAAAAAGGCGAAATCATCTTCTGCGACATGTTTGCTTCTCTTGCTAATTTTAACAAAGCAGGCTCGCAGGTTTTGTTTCGAGGAATCTCAATCACGTCAGGACAAAAGAAAATCTGATTGGCCACATAACAAATTGTATTACTTTAAATACTTATTTATTATTTTAAGAGCTAAGATATTGCCATCCCACTTCATGAACACAATATATGATATTAGCAGAGACGAAAACAACAGTTTGCAAGAAAAAAATAACCGTAGCTTTATTTTCATATCAGTTTCGAAGCTCCGCCACCAGGGGTGCTGCCGCACCTCCCGCACCCCCAGTTCCCGCACCACTGCTTCCCCTAGACGAGTGTTTGAATAATAATAAAAACATGTCTAATAGCTGATGCAACATCAAAAATAATAATACATAACAACCGTAAACAGTGATCAAAAGGAAAGTCCAATAATTAAAAATATATATTTATAGCTATGTATGTCCACTAAAAGGTTGATGAAGACCTTGTAAGGTGCACGTTTGGAGTCTCAGGGAGGATTTCTGGGCATTGAGATTTAACCCATTGGGTTATAGATATGTCTGAAATGACACATGGATCATTTTTGTATAATTTTTTGTTAAAAAGGTCAACGTTGATTTTATAGAAATATAATATCTTATATCTATAAGGCTATATTTCGGCCCCCCATAATAGGATGGCCTCTGGATACGACGAGGATTTCCATTGAAAGTTCCTAGGTCCTTAATTTGAATCCTTAGAGTCTTTGTGCCCATGACTTCTATAGGATTTCCTCCATAACCAAAAATGGGTTGCATTTTTCTTTTATGTAGTTCTTGCAGTCTTAAGAGGCTATGACCGATACTTGGGCTCCAGTATCTACAAGAAAAGTAATTAAACTATTGGTGTCCTTCAATAACAACAAATTAGAAGTTTTATTTATTGCCTCGGTTCCATGCAACCGAGGGCAACTTAGTTTTTCGAATTAGAAAATGAAAATGATAATCAGATCCAGAACATACACTTGCTTTCAATCCAACTTTTCATGGTAGTACAATTCTTCTTCTTTTCTTTGCAGGCTTGGAGGGACAGTTGAAGGTTCGTCACGCCTTAATCAAAGGTGCGACTATGGAAACTGCAGCAGGAGTATCGATGATCGAAATCGTAGCCGCCGATACTTCCTTCGCAGCCGCACACATTTCGACCAAGTTTCCTTAGGAAGATTTGATTGGGCTCTTAAATATGGCTGTTGGTCCTTTGGAGCATTCCTTATCAGGACTTCTTTATTAAGCCCTGACGTAAATCCACTAAGTACTCCTCATCGAGGAGACGCTCACTTCGTATTGACCTCCATGGCGGATAGAGAAGAAGAATCAACTATGAGGTCAGCTAATTTTCTTACCCCTTTAGACGCAGTGAGTCCATATTTAAAACATTATGGCCCTTTTTGCCCCTTCGCAATTAAGATGTTCTTCATCATAGGGATAATTTTGAAAACCTCGCTGAGACCATAAGGCTATATTCGCCCTATAGTTACGTATGCCTCTCAAAGTGAATCCCAATTCGATCCACCGGAACCCACCCTCGACGTCCGATGACGCAAATCTTGGAAAACAAAGTTCCCCGACGGTCATAGTCAAGTTAGACTCCTCCATTTTTCCGGATTCCTTTTAGAAGGGGGATGAACTTTCTTTTCGGGGCATGTTAAAAACACGGGGTCACCAATGTAAAGACGCAAGAGGAAGAAGTTCTAGAGACTACTGAATATATTTTTTCTTGTAACAATAACAACAAAGTAGGGGAAGATGTGGATCAGTGCGTCCATACAGATTAAGTCCTAACATCGATATATATATATATATATATATTATATATATATATATTATATATATATATATATATATATATATATAGGTATAATATATATATATACGTGTGTGTGTGTACCTATACAATATTGAAGACCTATAATAATTATGTAATACATGAAAAGAACCTGGTTACTTATCTCTATATAGAATTCATTTATAGCCCAAGAAATATATTTTATTATGCATTTGAATGAAGTGCAAAGCTCTATGTAATTTGATGTATTGATAAATTTATAATAAACAATTATCATAGTATGTAATCAAATAATCAAACAGTAAAATATTTCATGGACATCCATTTTTCAAAAGAAACACTTTAGATTTGTTTTTAGCTAATGGGACTAATATAAAAAACTAAGACTATCATGGTAAATAATAAGGTGTTTAGGTATTCGAATGGCTTGAATTATATATAGATACAAATAGATGGCTCCAATCTATGCAATCATGTATTGTACTTAGAAGAATCAGGTCGTCCCACAAAATAAGTGAATCCCTTTGTTGAATCATGAAAATTCTTCGAAAGATTGTGAAGAGTAAGAAAATGGCAGTTTTATGAACAAGTCACTAAAAAGTACTGAGCTTCAAGGATGTAAATTTAGATTCTACCAAAAATGCATTTTAAAATGAGGATGATATGAGGAGTAATGCACGTACTGATGACTTAACATTAAAGAGATATGCCAGGTCAACATCACCGCATCATGCAAGATTTGAACTTTTAGGAAGCTTGCATGGCTCCCATAAAGCACTTTGAAGTGAAAGAGGCATCTCGAAATGCTCTTATTGAAGCTCATTATGTCCATAGAAGTAACTAGGCATAAACGATAAAAACTAGTTTTCATCATTAGACAGTTAAAATTTATGTGCATGAGATTCAGATTTATGGTTGATTAAAAATATGCTGTACTTACCATAAGGGCAATATAAGAATTAAATTATTTTATATCATATACAGGGGTGTGCAGGCGAATCTAGACTAACTTTAAGTACTTGTATCTCAGAAACCAGTTAGGGTAGAAGCTTAAAAATGTATGAACTGGTTAGTATATCCTATGAGCTTTGTTTAATACCAAAAGATTGAAATGTCCTCGGACTTGAGCGCAGGACGGCCATTATGTGGCGCTCCGTTGCGGCCGTGCGCCCAAGGAGATCATCGACTTCTTCAAATTCCGTCATGCAGACTGTGTGAAGCCCTGGATGACCAGATTGCTGCTGGGTATACCTTATCTCTACCAGCAGTTTTGCACCCAAATTGGCGTGTGGGCAAAAATGGGCTTAGAGAATCTGACATGTTCGGTCAAAGGAGTTCTGGCCCCCAGCAGCCCTGACCCAACCCCTGCGACTACTACTTGTGGGCGTCCTTGAGAGGGACACTAACAAGCGTGCTCACAACACTGTGGACTCCTTGAAAGCTGCCATCATCCAGGCAGTGGCCAATTGTCTAGGGAACAGGTGGTTCATGCCGTTGGAGGTTCAGACACCGTGTGGAGGCTGTTATTGTGAAAGGAGGAAGTTGGATGAATGAACATTAAGAGAAAGGTCATTTAAATTTGTGTGATATGAAAAAGTCAATTAAAGGTCTTGTTCTTGGATATGAGTATCTTGTTCCGTGCAAAAAAAAATCTAGATTCGCCTACACACCCCTGTATATATTTTTTGTATGGTAGTTAAAACTTGATTTGAAGAAGATCTACAAGTCAATAACAGTGCAGAAGAGTTAGTTAAACCCATAAAACGCTCTTGTTGGACTCGGACTGCCAAAAAAATGATGGAGTGCGATAGCCGTGTGTGTTAAGGCGTGTTCAACTCTCATGTTGGGGGTGCAGGTTCGAATCCCGAGAGGGGATGGTCATAATTGGTCTACCTCAATGATAAGATCCTATGTTCGATAGACTCATTTTAATGCTAGTATGCTTGTTATATCCTGTCGAAAGGTGCAATTCTATCGAATCATATAGGCAAAAAAATTATTCTTTCCCTCATGTTCACAGTTTTCTCTTTTAAGAAGCTTTTTAATATTCAAAATGGTATTTTACTGTCTAAAATTTAAAACTATTTTTAAAAGTATAAGCACAATGTCTCACTAAATAGCAAGAAAAGCTTGTGATTCTTCGAGCTAATATGTTTCTACAAAGTTTTAACACCATACATTCTAAGTGACCTTTTTTTCTTGGAACTAAATATTTTTGATGAAGCTTTACGACAAATCTACAGGTGGTACAGAGTTGCCCAGTAATTGTCTAGACAACTATGACCATGGTTGATCGCTCATAATAATACATTATTGATAAAAACCTGGTATTATTATCCTAGCAGACAATGAGAATCGTAGAAGTTGATAACTGATGTCCACATATATCGACATATTATTCCTGGAATGTCAGCATTCCATAAAACAAAAAATATCATTTCTAATCAAGACATATTCACCAAATACAACTCAATCATTCAGCTTCATTTTGATGACACTTTTCATATACATGAAATGGAGAGCTTCACCATTCATAATAATGTCATGTAAAGCACTAGTCCAGGAGGGCAATATGTCTAAAGGCTCACTCAGTAACCTGCTCTTGGCATACACAAATATTAGATATCTAATCACTGAAAATATTAAATTCAAACTCTGTTTGTGAAAGTTGTTAATAACTCTTTATATTAATTTTTAAGATTATTTCTTGGAAAAAAGATTAATGCCAACTAGAAACCAAAGGGATCAATCAAGCCAAAGTCGTATTTTTAGATATATCTTTATATTTAGTATAAATTAACAAAAAAAAGGAAGTAAAGATGGTTTTGTATACGAAAATAAGAAGAACCTTACAAACAAAAGCCTATTTAAAGTCAAGCTTTATTATATTTTTCAATCGTTAATGTAACTTCGATGCTAAATTTATTTTCATCATATATTATTTATCCATTTTATCATCTACCCTCGAACTTGGGATCCAATCCCATTGTATGAATTTGTTTAACGGACGTCATATGTGACATCATATCTCTTTGATTAAGCATTCTGTTCTCTCTGAAGATGAATAGGGATGCCTAGGAGTTATGCATTCGATTATATCTATCCAAAAACATGATATAAATTAATAAATCATTCATCTTGAGAAATCTTAAAAATAACATAGGACTAATTAAGAAGATCGTTAATGGCGGGGGACCAGCGTATCAAAAAGCTGTTTGCTAATCAATTTGTGGCATTATTTACATTACAAATAATGATTATGAACCAAGTTATATTCTTTAATATAATATATACATATACCTCTTAATTATTGGATTTTAATAAAGTAAACAGCTCTTAGAAGATACCGGATTTAGTTTTGGGGAGTTGAGGACTATCAAGGTGCCTAATATTTGTGTTACTTTTGACTGCTGAAGGGCGGCGAAGAATGATACCAGAGTATTTCAACTGATTGCCTTTCCTGTAGTTGTGTCAAAATCAGTAGATCTACTACACATTATGCCTATGTTATAACAAAGTAATGGAGCAAAATTCATCTTAGTCAGCAATTAAACACATTTTCTGCTTCCAAATGCCATTATAACTTCAGGGAGTCCAGAGTGTAAATATGAAGAAGTAGGAGTTCTTGTTGCTTTGCAATCAATAATATGTGAGACAATCATTGTTGTAATTAAAATTTAACCTGACGGTCAAAAAGCGGCAAGCCGCACCTGCCGCACATATTTCTACGGGCCTGAAAACATATATAATTAGGCATTTGTATTTGATTGTATTCATATTTATGATTTAACTATTAACTAATAGAGTAACTATTGAAAAGATATTTGTTTATAAAAATTAATTTTATTGTTATTTATACCAACATTATAGAAGTTATATGTATATATATATATAGCACATGGGCTGAAAAGTCCCGGGCCTAACATATATATGACGGTATTTTATTGCAATAACCTTTTTTATCAGTTAATACTAACCTTCAAAAGACAAAATTTCATAATATTCTATTCATTAGTTTTGAGTTATTGTGCTAAGAATGACTACTGTTGTTATTTTTAAAACAAGGGATCAAAAATAATTTCTGGTTTTAATTTTACACTGCTTCTTGAGGAGAAAAAATACTGTTCAAGCGAAGCAATGGCTTGAAAAGTGTTATGGGGATTACGCTCTATCAGAACAACAATAAAACGTTGGTTTGCTGACTTCAAATGTGGTCGTAGAGACATCAATGACGCAGAACGCAGTGGACGTCCAAATGAGGCGGTAACACCAGAAAACATCAAAAAATCCACAAAATCGTTTTTAATGATCGAAAAGTGAAGTTGTGTGAGTTAGCTGACATTGTAAAGATATCAAAAAAACGTGTTGGCTTTATATTGCATGAGCATTTGACTATGAGAAAGCTCTGTTCAAAGTGGGTGCCGCATTTGCTTACTGTTGACTAAAAAAGGAAGGTACTGATGATTCTGAGAAGTGTTTGGCCATGTTTAAACGTAACAAACTGGAATTTTTGCGTCGATATGTGATAATGGATGAAACATGGATCCATCACTTCACTCCGGAATCAAAACGATCGTCATTTGAGTGGACAGTAACTGGTGAACCTCGTCCAAAGCGCCCTAAAGCACAACAATCGGCTGGAAAGGTTATGGTCTCGGTATTTTGGGATATGGTGGTTAATATTCATCGACTATTTTGAGAAAGGAAATACCATCAACAGTGAATATTAAATAGCGTTATTGGAGCGTTTGAAGGCCGAAATTGCAAAGAAACGACCGCATATGGCAAATATTTTTTTTGTTTTATCTAGACAACGCACCCTGTCACAAGTCAATCAAAACAATGGCGTGAATTGAACTTCGAGTTGTTTATTGTGTACACTCTAGAAGTACATGGAAAGAAAAGAAACTGACGTCATAAAGAGGAGAGCACAGCACAGCGACATCTATTGGCAGAGTAGACTAACTCGAAATATGTATTAGTATTTAGCTCATTTTGCACCTTAAAGAAGCTCTCAGAGGTGCCAAAATTTAATAACTTGTTTCTTTTGGCATTTCCAACAACTCCACAAAGTTTCATCCGAATCCGTTCCGCACTTTTTGAGTTATCCTGCTGACAAACAAACAAACAAACCAACCAACAAACAAACCAACGCCTGTGAAAACATACTTCCTCGGAGGAGGTAATTATTAGGCATTTGTATGTTATGCTAATCATATTTATGATTTAACTATTAACTATTTGAATAACTATTCAAAGGATATTTGTGAATAAAAATTATTATTTATTGTTATTTATACCAACATTATAGAAATTATATGTATTTATATATATATATATAAATATATTATTATATATATACATATATGATTTTGTCCCTCTTACAAATTAAATCAAAGCTCAACGCTTCTTGTTAAGTAAACAATTTACAGAATTAATATCAATTTTATAAAATATAATGGCGGTCATTTGCTGTAAAGATTAAAGTATTCCTTACCTTGATTTTACATATTCATACCAAAACAAGGGAACACGTTCTTGATATCCTTCTTTGGGTAGCCTACGCATAATTAGTATTATTGATTTAACTCAAGTTTAACTTAAGTACTTATCCACTTATAGCGTTGATACTTACGATATGGACCTAATCATAGTAGTAGATAAATGCTAATTCATACAGTCTCTAATATTATGTAAAAGTGTTTATTTATGATATCCCTTTACCAAAGGTATTAAAGAGTTGCCATCGTAATTAAGGTCCGATCTATATGTAATTTATGGGCCGATACGGATATTTGGAGTTAAAATGATTGACTTCACATATCTGAGGAAGATAGTCCTTCAATATCACCGTTTTTATAATGTGATTTGTTTTTTATAGTTTTGTTTTTATATAGCATATTATTTCTGTTTAGTTGAGTTTGGGTCTTTTTAGGTAGATTAATTTTAAACTATAACGTTTATTTATGTGTTTTACGCAATTCTACCTACTTTTTTATAATTGTATTTTATGTAATACAATTTTATATAAAGACCATTAAAAATGATTCTACTGATTTGCCAATGGGGCTTCTTTCTAAAGCGTGATTGATTTATTGAAAAATGTTTGCTACAAGCATCCATACCGATATCTTATATTAAGAAAGTAAGTCAACTATATACACACATTGCTAAACACGACAAACAATGCAAGCAGACTTTATTTTTAATAATGCAAGCAAAGTTGTGATCCTTAAGAAGTTTCCAAATATTGAAAATGAACATATGGAAAAAAGTATGAAGTAATGTTTAAATTTTTTGGTTAGTGTTTTATTGATATTTGATTAATTTCATATTATAATTTGTATAATATAGTAGATATACGTTTTTTAGAAGGTATGCAGGCTAGAAATATAAGCTCCGAAATAAATCATACAACCACATCGACAACCGAGCTAAAGTGAAAATCACCATAAGAAATAATTCATTTTGGTACAATTAGTGACGGAATGATTTGTACGACCCACTAATAATCTGTAAAGGTTTAGTTAGGATGGCATCATTGATTTGATATCCAAGTTATCTTAAAACGGGTTTTAACAAAACCGGACTTTTCGGAATCAAAAAAACGAAATCCTCATCATAAAACCGAAAATCTAGTATGTAAATAACCGTATTATGGATACTCAAGAAACGCCCAAAAAATACCATAACATTATTCGAAACATTTCCTACAGAAAAGCACGGTTCTTTACATATGTTAAAAATAAGTAGTTTGATCGTTAATAAATACTTATTTCAACTTCTTCAATGGATATCTTATTACTAATTCTATATTCTTTGAGCCATATAATGGTATTTTATAGTATAAACATAGATAGCAGTTTCGGAACCAACAGTAAGCCTTCTATTCTTTGAACCAAAGACCTTGCAAACAAATAAAAAATACACTTTGAAATAATAGTATCAAATAACTATTCATCAAAGCACTTTTTATAAAAAACAATTGCTCTATGCGTTAAAGAAAATGAGTTAATTGCAACTAAAAAAAGGTTTGATTTCTTATATTTCACTCAGTTTTTTATTATTATTGAATATCCATCCTATCGGGGTTTTACGTAAAAAAAGAAGAACCAAAAGTGAGAATTTTAGTCATCTAGCCGAAGATCCATCATTATTTCGTAAGAATAATATCGAATTTATTATTCAATTATTTTCATAAATTTTATAATTCAAATAGTTTTTAATGGTTCAAATGTTAATGAATTTTGAGGGTTCCACTTCTCGAGTGGATATTTTATTAAGCTTTTTAATACTCTCTACAACTCATTTAAGAGAGATCACCAAAGTAACCATTGGCATATTCTAATTTTTGTCGCTTACATGATTCTACTTTATAAATCTCATGTATAGCAATCCTCAAGGCAACCATGTTTATGGCATCATCAAATATTCTTTTTTTCATACGTTTTCTTCTTTGTACAACTCGTTTAAGTGATCTTCAAAGAAATCAAAGACATGATGACATAGAAGATTTCTTTGGATTACGTCTTTTTACTTTGTACAACTCGCTTATAGAGATTTTCAAATGTCCATGGATAATACATAATCGATTTTATAGGATATTTAAATAAATATTTTTATGAAATTATGAAAATTCTTTAGTAAAGCTTTAGTGCTTTCATATATATTTGATTCAAAGGAGCTTGAATATATATCTATATATAGTGTGTATATATATATATATATATATATATATATATATATGTATATATATATATATATATATAAACGGAAACGGGTCCCGGCTGTTTTTTTAACGTCCCAGCCCGTCCAGTGTCTAAAAATCCCGTGCCAGGACTTCAAGAATTTTTAAAATATTAACTTTAAAAATTTGGAATTTCTTTTCGAAAAGAAACGTCGTCACTTTATAATGACAAAAGAACGAAAATATACTGAAGTCCTGGCCCAGTTTTGGCCCGGCCAGGCTTGAAAAATTTAAGTCCAGCCTGGCCCGGGTCCCGGCGAAAAAAAGTGTCCCGGTCGTTTCCTGATAATTAATATATAAACATAAATATATATTTATTTATATATATATAAACCCTGCAAACATCTACATAGATAGACATAGAGAGAGTTAGTAATTACACAGAGGAATGCCACTAGCATCATCATAAGAGTCTCAATGACCCATAAATTAAATATTTGCTTCCTCCGCCATCACTTTATGTAATGCCTATTAAGTCGAGGAGGAGGTAAATAAGAGAGGACTTGCCTTACTGCGTAGACTACTGCTGTACACCTTGTGCCCCCCCCCCCCCCCAAAAAAAAGGGGCTCCTCACCTTCCCTCCATCAACATTCCTTGTGGAAGCTCAAACTAAAAAGATGCTCTGCAGATGCATGAAAGGATCAATGTTTATATTTGATAAACATTTACATTTTTTAATATTTATTTGTTAAAAACCACAATCATTAAAAAGAAGAAAAAATGTTTATATTAATGTTCTTTGATCATCAGTTTGGCTATTCGAGATATAATAATGCCGATTCAGCCTTGGATCACGGAATGACCATACTTCTGTGGTCTTACTATGTAACTAACAATAGACGTCTCCATTGTATAATAGCCTTAACAAGTGTACTAGTAGATTTGATTTTTTATGTACTTGTATGTGTGTTATCCATGTATTCCAATGTTCCATAGTATTCATAACTAAAATACCTTATTACATTAATAGTTTAATATATAATTATCTGCCAAAAAACCTCCATAATACATTATACTTTGACTTTCCATCCACAAATTATTGCACTTATATAGGAACCTCAATAAATTAGTGACAGTTTAACTGCATGCAAGTCAATTAGGAAGAAAAACGAAAACAAAAAGGGTCTCAAGAAATCAACGTTTTTGCAGATAAAAATATTATTAGTTCCCCATTAAAGTCATGGGGTTGTTTTTATATCCGTAAGTGTCAATTAGAGACTTTTTAATTCTAAACTAGAATTATTTTTTTATGCATCTATATATTGTGTAGAAAATGGAGGTTCTTTGACTAGTAAGAGGCCTTTATTTGTGTATATATTTATTGATGCGACATACGGATAGGATCATAGAGATATAAAGATATAGAGAGCTGATTCCCTTCAATAGCAGAGAACAGCGTTCTATTGTTTCTGTGTGTCCACTATAGACAAAGTAATTGATACTGCGTCATCGTAAGCTGATCATAGAGATATAAACATAGTATAATGAGACGTATTTCTCTTCCCTCCAATAGCAGAGAAACATCGTTCAGCTATATTCTTGGCACAATGACGTATTTCTCGGACGAGTCCAATAAGCTCTCTATGTCTTTATATCTCTATGGATAGGATATACAATGTTGGCTGCATATTATTTCATATGAGTAGGTCACAATAAATATGGGGGGGGGCATGGAATGGTTTGCTACTGGGCAAACTCAGTAGCTCCTTGCCTAAGGCCATCAAGTCACATTGCTCCTGGTGGTTGTGGCAGTAGCTGCTTATCTTTTTATTATTATTATTTCTCCTCTACCCCAACTTATTATGATTACTGCCTAGACAGACACTCTAGGGCTGGCCTACAAAAAAATAAGCGGTAGTCAGTTGCTCCCTCACTTGCTACCGTGCAATGAAATTTATTTCTCTCTCTCGTTTTTGAAAGAAAAAATAATCAAACCCTGTTGGAATAATAATGATGGCCAGTTAGTCCTCCTGGGTGCTTCTGTCTATCTGTGAACGAAATCGAAGGGTTCATATCCAGCCGCTTCCCTAACCGCCACGGAGGGGATATTCCCTTCATTCATTTAAAATACTCCGGGATTGAAGGACTCCTCCCTTGGAAAAAAGGAGCCCTCTTCCGAAAGAACCTCTCTCTCGTATTAGGAGGAGAAGGAAAATACGTAACTCTACGTAAGCACATTGCGTAAGTCTCATTACAGATTGGAGTGTTTTTTTTGCATGTGTGGGTATTTATGTGTATTGATTGCAATAAGGGTTCCATTTTGCAAAAATAATCACTTTAAGTACTGTATATATTGTAAACATGAATCTATATAAATAGTTGTACAAACACTAAGTAAAAAGAGTTTGTAGCTCCTGCCATGTTGAATTCCAATCATCAGGTCAAAAACCAGTTTTTTTCTTCTCATCTTATGTATATACTTTAAAGCAGAGAAGAAGAGGAGGAATTATTGAGGATGTCTTGATGTTTAAAGAATATGGTACAGGAGGAGGCACTGGTTGAGAGTGCCCGCAATTCACCTGCGAGTGTCTGTGCCATCCCTCTTCAAATAAAGACGATGAGTAGAAGAAGAAGATGATGGCCCAACTCATTGTTGTTATTACGTAGGAAAGTCACTACTATGCCTGCCACTCATACCACAACCAAATAAAGTATTCATGAATTTAACAACACACGGATTAAAAGAAGCCCTCCATTACTTGATGAAAGGAGAAAAGCATAGTAATATATATAACACCTGGCTTCAATGAAGTGTCATCCAATACTTTATTTATACATTTTAATTACATATAACTTTGATAGCAAAAGATGTAAGACTATATCACGATCTTTTGGTCCTCATGGTTTAACCTACAACTCTGCTAAAGCTCTTTGAGGATCTACAGATATTGACAAGCACACTGGAGTCCCGGTTGTTAAAATATCAAAAAATAGTGTTCACAGCAGATTTCAATTTTATTGAAAATATGTATCTTTGATTTTATTTAAAACCAAGCTTAATATTGAAATTATCTTACAAAGTGTAAAAATATGTCATTTTACCCATGTATATATATATATATTATATATATATGTATAATACCCATGCTTACATATCGAAGTCAACTATTGCAGAACCCCTTTATATAAACCTCTTCAGAACTTGTATGTATAATATAAAGCTTTATGTTTATAATGGTTTGAAAAAATTAAAAACTACTTCATTATAAAGAAAAGTATAATTCTTGGAAGCTATAATTTATATATGCAATAAGGTATAAACGGTTCCCTTATATGTTTTGTGAGAGGACGGGAATGTTTGGCTCAAGGAATTACAGATTAAAAGAAATTGGCAATTCTTGGGCACACTATTTCATTAACTACTTTTTGTAAAAGTGGTCAGACTCAAATGAAAAGAAAATATCATATCTTTTTGCTGTCAGCAATGACGCGAAATGGCGTGTTTATTGGATGTTTAATGAGTTAATAAATACTGGCGATACAACCGAAGACTTATTTTATGGATTATTAATTTGATAAAACATTTATGTCCATTTAAAAACAATTTAATTGAAAATAAGAGATAGAGCCTTTGTTTCATAGAAGCTGTTACAGCTGATTATATCATCCATCAATTCGATCCTTTGTGCCAGCTTTGTGTCGACATGTATTAACAAGCGAAAGTATAGCAACAAAATATGATTTTTGTGAATTAAAAGCTTTAAAAAAAATTGGCACAGTAAACTTATAAGACTTTTCCGGAGAGAAGTAAACGTTCTTTATCACCTTGGAACGTATTTATAGGAATCTGTCATTTGCATGTAATTAGGACAATATATATCAGCTATGTTTATATGAATAAACAAAAATATTAGTTGAAACAAAGACAACACAAATATAATATATATATTTTTTAAATCTTGATTTGTTGAGGAGGTTTTTTAATTACTAACCAATGTTTTGGTTCAATTTATATAGATACTCCATTATGATATGGAGGTCGTAAAACCTAATCAAATCAATCATCTGTTTGATATCCTACTCTTATTCATTTTTGAGGAAAGACAAACAAGAGAGATCTTTTAAAGAAAAAAAATGAACAAAGGAACATTATATGGGTTTTTATATGGGATACTTAACAACGGCCCTCTTCTTGGACTTAGAATTACTTAAGAAAAAGGGACATTAGTAACATCACATTCAACTTATTATATTGAAGAAATATTGCCTTTGAAGCATATATTAGGGATTGTGAGGATAATATAAAATAATTGGACATACAAATATGATTAATGTTTTTATTATTGTTTAGCATTTATACACAATTGAGAGTTTTCCCTTTACAATGTCGACAGATTGTCTCCTTTTTCATATAGATAGATTAGACCAAATGTCTCCACCTTTTCCCACCTTAAATCAATGTCAAGTAAAGTATTTATGACGATAATTGATGGCCATAAAAGATTTTTTTTTATAAATATTTTTTCAAATAACAACTTTTTTTAAATTTAATAACAATTTAAATTAAGTGAATTTTGTCAATCGAACTGAAAGAAGGAAGCATTGTGTATATGGCAATGAATATAAAGATATAAAGATCCCATACTGGAACTGCTACTTAAACCCAATAACTACTGCTTAGTTTGAAAAATAGTTTCCTTGATAAACTTTTCCACTAAGAGACCATCACTATCATAATCTAGAAGAGTTGGTAGTTCAACTATGTGGATCACTTGGCAATATTGAGTAATTATATGTTGGGTAATTATAGTAATACATTAAAAATACACATATAAATATATTTGTAAGGTACTTCTGAATAATGTATATGATAAATCTATGTAGATTTGGAGAATAAAATTAAGCCAAAGGCTTTAGTAAAATTTTGTATTTTTTTCTTTCTTAGTCTATACATGCCATAGGCATGCTACCTCATCGTTCATTCCTTTCTGCTCATCCTCTGAGGATGAGCTTCTCGTGGACGTAGTGGGAAACAACACTCCCCTACCGGGCCATTGCTATCTTCCCAACACCTTTGGCGCATCCAAATATTCCTCTGCCTTTTCCCCTGTGGTCCCAATGACCCGTCCCCGTGAAGAGGAATCCTCTTCCCCTGAGGAATCCGAGTCCCGAAGCAGATCTAACTCCAAAACGCGCTCCAAGAAGCAGTTCATCTGCAAGTTCTGTAATCGGGAGTTCACCAAGTCCTACAACCTCCTCATCCATGAACGTACGCACACGGATGAGCGCCCTTACTCCTGTGATATCTGTGGAAAGGCCTTCCGTCGACAGGATCATCTACGAGACCATCGATACATTCATTCAAAGGAAAAACCCTTCAAGTGCATAGAGTGCGGAAAGGGCTTCTGTCAGTCCCGGACACTTGCTGTGCACAAGATCCTCCACATGGAAGAATCCCCGCATAAATGTCCCATCTGCCAAAGGAGCTTAACCAACGGTCCAATCTCAAAACACATCTCCTTACACACACGGACCACAAACCCTACGAGTGCAATCAATGCAAAAAAGTCTTTCGTCGCAACTGCGATCTACGTCGCCATAAACTCACGCATTCCCTCTGTGACGTTCTTCCACTTAAAAGCGAGCTTAACACCAGTAACGCGTCCACGGGCTCTTCAATCGCTTCTTCTTCATCCACGGATGAAGAAGACGCCAGAGACGTGGACGTTACCTCCAACAACAGCCAACAGGGAAGCAAGTCTACATTGACCCCGCCAGAGAGCTTCTCAGAGTATCTCATAAAAGATAAAGTCGGTGCAATCCGGGCAGCTACTGTGTCAGCAGCTGCTCCATCTCATCGGAACAACGGTTTCAGCATCGACGAAATCATGCGGCGATGAGACACACTTCTAATACATATATTTATTCAAACAAAATCGTCGCATATCTCCTTAATCTATACCTATTCTTCTTCTTATTTCCTCTTTCTATCACTTGTTAATTATGTAGAATCGTTTTATATATTTTTTTTTATAGTATATGAAGTATGAACAAAAAAAAACACTTCACGGCGTTATTAAAAGAAATAAAAAGGAAAGAAAATACTATGTGGTTGATTGGATGACCTGGAATGTATCGATTCATGCCTCGTCATGGAGTGCTCAAAGGAATTTTGATGATGCGGGTTTTTTATCATTACTTCCTTATGTATTCCTGACTTTCTTTTTGTATGAATCCACATTTAAGCTTTGCCTCTTTCTATCGGAGACATTATGAGTTCACTTCTATTATTATCATCCCATAAGACACAGCTCCCTCTCCATCAAACCAAAATAGTCTACCTACCATTCATCATTCCTCTTGTGCCTATAGGATAATATATATATATATATATATATATATATATATATATATATATATATATATATATATATATATATATATATATATAAATTCCAAGTTAACTTTTAATACCCTTTGGAATTAAAAGACAGGGAGATGAAGAGAGTCTTTTTCTTTTTTGTCTTTCTTCGGAAAAGATCAAATGAGAATCATCAACACAATGGGGACTTAATCTTCTCCTCTTCGTTTTTTTGTACTAGGGGGGCTCGGCATCTCGTAAACTTGAGCACAATTTATTTACGTATCTCTCTCACCTACCCTACCTATTTGATATGTGCTTCTCGTTGACACATTTCAATGAAGTACTTTTTTCCCTTCTATTATCACATTTCATGATGATCAAAAGGTGAATGTAAGTAGAGACTTGAGAAGGTCAAAATGGGTCTTTCAATGAGGGATGAGTATGAAGATACTATATAAATTTAAGGAGGATTTCGAAACATATCTCATATCTTTGTTTAGAGCAATGGTAAATGTTGTAGCCTTCATTTTTGGTATGCCATTACTTAAAGGATATAATATTTAATTTTGTTATGAATGATAGTTTTTTACTATTTTATTATTAGAATAATCATTTTTTAAATATAAAAATAGAATTCATTGAATTACGGAAAACATTGAACTAATTAAACGATTTCAGGAGTAAAGTATGGACCCGCATAAATATACAACTGAACCAATTGGTTATTGACAGAGCTGGTATTCGGTACCGTAGATTCGGTAGATTTTATTATATATCTACATAATATTGATCGGTGCGGTAGATAAAAAGAAAGAGAACTTTATTTATGTATCTGCTCTATGACTTCTTCATATGCATTTAGTATCAGACAATTTATAACAAAAGACAATTAACTACATAATTTGTTATATTTTTTAAAGATTATTTGAAATTTAATATGTTATTTTTATATCAGTGGTGGGCATCGCTCACTTTTTTGCTGTTCCGCTCACCGCTCATCCGCTCACTTTGGGCAACTGATCCGCTCCCGCTCATTCGCTCATTTTTTGAGTACTGCTGTTCCGCTCACTTCATTCCGCTCTTCCGCTCAGTAAGTACTAGCATTAAGTACTAATTAAGTAGCATTACTTTTTTGGGAAATTATTTTCTTTAAAAAAAAACGTCATCACTACGCAGTACTTTTTTGGGAAATTCTTTTCTAAAGAAAAAACTTTTTTTATGTGAGCAGATGAGCGGAAGTTAATTTTAGAGGGTCCGCTCACAACATTCCGCTCACTTCTCACAAAGATGATCCGCTCTTTGCATTCTGCTCACCAATTGCTCCTCCGCTCAGAGCGGACGAGCGGAATAATGAGCGGAAGTGCCCACCACTGTTTTATATAAATCATAATTGCACTCGGATTTTGAAGGACATGAAGGCAATTTCAAATAAATTATTTCCTTAACCGTCTTTTGTTATACATTGTCCGATATCAAATGCGCTTTCAGCTCCGGAGTTATTTATTTATTTTGCAAAGTTCAACTTCTTCTTTGCAAAGTTCAATTTTTTGATTATGTCAAATTTCTCCTTTTAGCCTTCTTCAATGTCCATTAGGTTCAATTAAAATTTTGATCCTTTTTCCTAATATCGTGAAATACAAGAAGTGATTATATGAAGTGTTATTTTAGAAATGCAAAACGACCTCCTGAGTATCCGATTTCGTCAAACCAAATATGAGAAGCAAAAAATATCATTTTTTCAAAATAGTATCTTAAATCCATGACATATTAATAACCCCCATCACTTTGTAATTCATCCTCTCAAATATCTAGATGTTTTAAATATTTCCTCGTTCTTAATCCTCCATTTCTTTTTTTAAGAACCGCCATGAATGACTTTTAACTTCGTCAAACGTCAAAGAGTAATTATTTGTGAATGAAAGGTGTCTTCTTCAATAGTTTTAAAAAGGAAAGTTAATTATTGCCGACCCCGAAACGAGTTTACTCCGGAGTCTTACTCAATTCCCTTAGCGCGAACACCCACTCTGAAAAACAAACTTACCACCGAAGAAGCCTGCATTCGTCAAGTTTATTAACTCCACACTTTTGAGCTATTATAGACTCGTCTTCCAAAGAGACTTCGAATAGAAGATTGCCGAGTCTACAAATGCAGAGCCTGAAAAAAAACTGTTCCTTAGACATGACATTAGATGAATTAAAGTACTATATGGTTCAATAAGTATGAAAAGTCAAAATGATCAAATTGTAATAGGGTTTTTCCTTTTATCTGAATGCATAGCAACGAGGGATGATCGAAATATTGTGTAAGCTTGTTCTGATGTGGTGTAATGCTAAGGCCTTAAAAACTTTGCTTTGATATATGTAGGATCACACGAAGAGGATATTAATTTTTTAATAGCAAAGTTTCAATATGTTTTGTACAAATAGAAGTGATTGCAAACATACTTACCGTCCCATTTAGAAAACTTTACCCACAAATCAATTAATGAGCCCTCACATACTTTGTAAGACATATCTTTAAATGAAAATTGAAAGTGTGCTGTAGTTTGCTTTATTTTAGATATTCTTTTGTTAAGCGATATAAGTATTTTGTTTGTGCTTTATCATGTTACCAAGCTTGTTTTGTGGAAATTGTTTTGTGAATACAAATAGATTTTAATTAACTCGGTACCATTTTTTAATTGAAAAATGTAATAGTGGCTTATGCCTTTCTTAGATTTCCATCTTAGATGAAAAGTATGTTACATGTTATATATTGCTTTCTAAAAAATATTGAAGTTGTGAGATAAATATCAAACTGGCAACGATATCATGAGTCCATGGTCTCTGGTGAGATCTTCCGTGACTGGCACTCTGCTCTAGGCGTTTTTTCGCAATTTATATTTCATAAAGAAGTACTATCTTTGACTTAAATAATGAAATGCTTATTTATGTATCAATTTAATTATAATAGTTTGAATAATCATAATGATTATCAGTTTTTCATATCCACATAGATACAATTCAATCGGGGAAAGTCCATTATATAAATTGCCTCAATTTATTGTCAATATTATAAAATAAGTAAACAGAAAAGTTTAGTTATCAACTCTTTTACACTTGACCTCCACTGGTAGCCACAAACATCAGTTATGTCAAAATATATAACAGCTTTTCAAATGAAGAGGAACATTTTCAATCGATATATCCTGATTTTAGACAGTTTTTAAATATTTCCATGATTGTTATATCATTTCATTTTTTAAATAATGATCAACAACAAAATAAAATATGTTTATACAAATTGAAGCTTCATATGATTATATAAATAAATATATATATTAGTATTTATTAACATCTCAACATAGTTAACTTCTTATATTCATGTTTATGTATAATAAATGCTTTTAAATAAACAGAAAAAATGGTTGATTGAGGTATAATATAGCCATCTTCTTCTTCCTCAAACTGTAAGTAGAGAGTTTGACTTTATCCAAATATTAAAGGTTTAATCTAATCCTTCTAAAACAAGTTTAATGATTTAAATAAACAACCAACTGAAGATTTGGTCCTAAGTCCATTTAGATCCCTACATAAGCAAAGAACCAATAAGCATAATAATGAAATGTACACCAAATAAGAGAACTTGGTTTTATTATCTTTGTTTAGAGATCATGGTTCTACAACAACAACAACCACAAAAACAGCATTTCCATAATATCAATTGGTCGCGAGCATTTGATTCCATTTCATAGAAATGCCGCCTCTTATAGGAGAAGAAAACAATGGGCAACCTCTGAATGGAATGTCACGGGGCTAACCGAACAATAAAGGCGGGAACACTTATAGAATTACTATTCTTCTTGCATTAACACAGTACATTATTTTACAATATACAGCTCAGCATTTGAAAGCATAGAAAGTTGTTGTTTACAAGAGAGAACAAGTAAGGTTGTATTTTTTTATTATCTCTTTTTTTGCTAACAATGAGCAATTTATATTTTTCACAAAAGGAAACGACAAATCTCTAATTTTAAATGGAAAGGAGTTATATATACGGTCAGCCTTTTGAGGAACTTGTTTACTTGCACATGAATAAAAGGACTCTCTGATTGGGAGTAAACAACGTGATCCTTTTTTATAGAAATAGAGTCCCTCTGACCATTGTATTGTCCTTCCTACCTATCCCCTTGAGAAGAAGGCTTCTCACGTGCACAGCATGCGCTCAAGTGATGTGTGAGCAGAGCTACTATGGTCTCAAAATAGGTGGTACCCCTGTTGAGCCTTCCTTTCCAAGACCTCCTCCTGTGGGGAGACTCGTCTATTTATTTTCGCGCGACTTTTGAAAAAGGATAATAAAAGGCGAAGAAAAAAAATAATATAGTTTTAATAATAGAACTCCATTAGTTTTTCTTTATTTTTTTAAAAGGGAGACAAGAAGAAGAAGAATGGAATGACAAACACAATGGGGCTCGTAGATTAATAATAGCCCGAAGACATATCCAAAGGAAAGCCGACGTCGCAAAAGTCAGCATCTTCAAAGGAGACACTTTTCCCTCTCTCTCTAAGACAAACCCATAATAATGTGGAGGATGAATAATACCACAATGGCCTGCTACTCATATCATCATAAAGTTATGCACTCCTTATGAAAGCTGCCCTTTGGCCAAAAAATGGACCATAAAAAAACGTTGATACTTTTATAAGAATATGTATTTTCAATCCCTGTAATTATATTTAAATAAAAGACAATCTGTGGACATGCGTTTGACATATGCGACAAAGGACAGATATTTATGTTTTAATGCTTAACGTATACCTACATATAAGAACTCTGCGTTACTTTTAATAATAATAATATATATCAAAAAGGAACTTTATGCAAGAATAATTTGATATCGCGCACAACTTAAGGAAGATTATTCGTACTTAAAAGCCTATTCTATTTTTGTATGAACAGTTGTGATTCGTATTGGGCTGAACGATTGTAATATTCAGATCAGAGTCCAGGCTGTTATTACAGCAATGGGAAAATGACGATAGTCGGTACTAAAAATGTGTGATTTGTAGGTTCTAATTTGTCTTTTGAAGAAGGTTATGTGATAGTTTACTTGGTGCATCATTTGTTTGTTTGTAAGGTATTTAAATTTATAACTTTGTTCGATTCCTTGGGCATATATTTATTTAATGAATTGTATATTACGCTAAAGGAAACTAAGATGTTGAATGTTTATCTATTTTTTTGTTTTCTCTATCCATATACATAACTAACCTTCTGAGCAAAGCGCTATTTCACTCCCTTATTTTGATATATTCAAATTGGTGATGTTTGGAAAGAGTATATTATATAAATGTTTAATTTAGATATAATAAAGTAGCCTTTCCCCATATTTTTACTAGAATTGTCGATGGATGTACCTATGTGTTATATATATCGAAGAAATGGTGTCGTACGATCTACAAAAAAATATTGACCGTTGTAGATTAATATGGCACTAGAACCGTTTTCTATGTTGGCATGAAATGTTTTATTTTTTACTCCGGTTTCATTCGACATTGTTCCTTTCAATATTATATAGTGAAATTCAAATAAAGTACAAAGAATCCTTATATTCTTCTCTCATACTTTGTATCCTTTTTTGCGGTACGAATCTAAAATTTGTAACGTAAACAAGAAAAGAAAAGAATGAGGTCGAAAGGTTAGTTGTAGAGCTGTTGCATAGACATTTTATTCATATATATATATTTTTTTTTTAAGTATCTCCATTTTTTCCCAGAGTGTTGTGATTTGCCTTATTTAAATGTTAATAATATGCGACAAAGAACGAATGTGATGCTTACGTTCAAGTTCGTCGAAGAATTACAAATGCATTTGCCTCCGTTGATGGCGTCTCATGAAAAAAATTATTTTCTAAGCTCTAAAAAGATACTAATATCACAAGAGCTCCGAGCAAAAAGACATGGTTTTACGATGTTCCGCCTATATATTATAATATTATTATTATTATTATAATTCCTTCCATTTCAACCAACCGCGTTGCATGACGAAGAGCCTATTAGGGTATCAATATTCAACAAACTTCATAATCAGAAACCACTTTGTTGTTTCAAAGTACCTTCAAATTTATTAGTATAGTTCTTTTTTTTGGTTCTACTTACATACTCATTAAAAAGTGTTTCATTTACGAAACGCTAAAGAAATCATATGCAAGAGAAATGTCATAATTTAAAAAGCACTTAAAAATAAGTAAATCTTACACTTAAGATAGCTTATAAGCATCTTCATTTACAAAAAATAACCATCGTAATATTCTTGGGAATTAATATATGGCAATTAAACAATGACTCGTATTTCGATATGCTTCGAGAGACATGTTTACATGCTTGAGTATTTAACGCAATTTTTTTATGTACACCTTTAAAGTGTGCTGTAATAGCTTATTGTTACTTG
This sequence comes from Caligus rogercresseyi, assembly GCA_013387185.1. NCBI lineage: Eukaryota > Metazoa > Arthropoda > Copepoda > Siphonostomatoida > Caligidae > Caligus > Caligus rogercresseyi. Next base: position 3,551,260 of record CP045894.1, read on the forward strand.
AATGCAATTTTGGTGTATTATACCTTTATTTTAAGCCTCAGTCACAGAGGACTCAAAATGATTAAGTTGCAATCGATTTGAAGGGAATATATGTTTTTTTAATCTAATTTATGCAAGCCATTTTTATTCATAAACATTCAACAACAAAACATTTATAAACCATATTTCAATTTCAACTACGTAAGACTCTGACGTCACATTTAAAACAAAATGGCGTCCAGACAAAAAAAAAGGTATGTATCTTGAAGAGATAAAAGGGGCTGCATTAGTTGTTGTTATTTTTGATCAGGTAGCAGGGTTAATTGCAAATTATATGTGAAAATTTATCACCCCTCTCCCTTAATTGAAGGTTTCAAAGAAAAGAAGTAGACGAAATAAGGGTTCCTTGGACTCCTAGTTTCATAAATAACCCACCCCCTTATAAGAAAGGTTAGGCAAGATTGGTTTCTGATGGTGGTGTTGTTGTGTGTAAAGCTTTTCAAATCTCAGCGGTTTAAAAAAGGGGGAGGGAGACAGAAGCTCCTATTAACGACTTCAGTGGACATTTAATGATGGGAGCCTCTTTTACTGATGGAAGAAGGAAGGAGTTTTTTTCATTATGTTGAGCTACCAATTATCTCAGTAGTGGGTATTTGTGACCAGGATCATTATGAACTCACAAAAAGAGAGAGATACTTTTTTTTCTTATATGGAAGCCAAAGACTTCAAAAGAAAAACTTAAGGCGGAGCACAATGCTGACTACTTCTTATTTTAAGAAGAATGGCGACATTTTCATTGACCTAATAGTCATGGATCTGTGAAGAAGTGATTTTTTATGAACCAAAATAGATTGACCCGAAAATATACTTAATTAATGGTTGAAAAGAATGGAATTTTATTTATTATTATAAATATATGTATGTTATTGTTGTTTTTCAGAAGAAGGGGGACAAAAAATAGTTTTAAATGTTCAAAACACTGTTCTCCCTTACTCGCTCTAAATTAACTCTGCAGAGCTCCTTAATAAACAACATCTCCTAAAGAACAAAAATACGTATTTTTATAGTTTGGCATTGTAATGGGGATATGATGATTATGGGGAGAAGGGAAGAATGGGTTAATTGGTCATGGAGTGTGTTGAAAAATGTTTATTTTTGGATGTTATGAATAAAATACTTTTCAATGAAATGATTTTAAAAAGAACAAAATATACTTGATGAAAGGCAGGAAGTTTTAAAGTTAAAGACTAATCCTTAATTATAATTTGGTGTTAACACTATATTTAGTCACACTGCTACTTAAATGACTTCAATATTTCCGTTATTTAAACTTTATTATTTGAAAAAGGAAGCAATTGAGATTATTGGCCTTTCAGGATTAAAAGCCTTCATTGCGAGTTGTTAAAAGAAGTATTAAAGCGAAGTCCACCATCAAGTAATGATGCTCTCTTCTGCCGCCCGATATACTCATACTTCTGATACCGAGGATTCATTGACCAATGACGAGAATGCTATAATGTTTCGCTCTCGTGAAACAAAATAATATTGTAAAAAATATGCGAAATAATAAGATATTAACATATATAACAATTATAAAGGCTAAGTTTATCATATTATATTTGCAGTGTTTGTATGAAATGGTAGAGGAAAATATGGTCAAAGTAATGGAGTACATTTGAAACATAATAATTGTTAGATGTTATTAAGTTGAGTATTCAGATTATTTAATAAAATTGAAATGATGTTGAAAGATTTCGAGGACTCAAAATCAATGATATAATGACGACATTAATTATATACTCTCAATATAATCAATTAATATGAAATTTGTCCTTTAAGTTTGATTTATGATATTGCAAGTATAACTAGATTTGGAATGATATATCTGTTTCCCAATAAATTAGTGCAGATATAAAATCCAAAAAATCGGTATCGACAAATTTTCCAACCGATAGTTACATATTTATTTTTCGAACATTTACTTTTTTTTCTTCATTACATTAAACGGCTTTCATAATATATTTTTTTATTTAAAAAACAAACAAATTCAATCTAAAAGACAAAGATAAGCTCCTTTCTTTTTGTGGGGTCGTAGTGGTCAAAGTAGGCACTGTTCCTTCAAACACAGTAAACGTTTTATATATATATTTATATGACTTGTTGATTTATCGTTCATTTATTGTCTTTCACGAACGACGAACGACAAAGTTTTTGAAGAACTACGAACGACAAAGTTTTTGAAGAACTACAAACGATAAGGAAATTCCTTATCGTTCGTCGTTCGCTTTTGGCGCCAAAAAAATACAAAGATTTTCATGGGACAATTTCCTTTCTAAAAAAAAACGTCATCACTTTTTTCAGAAATTTCTGTCTAAAAAAAACGTCGTCAATTTTTTTAGAATAGCGAATGACAAACGAACGATGAACGACGAACGATTCAATTTAAAATTAACAATGAAGGACGAACGATAACTTTTGGCAAACGACAAACGAATGACAATTTTTCGCGAACGTCAACAAGTCTGATATATATATTTATATATATATACCAAAATAATCGGTAATAACTCGGCCATTTAAATCAACTATCGGTAGACCTCTAATTATAACCAATTCTTGTTTCTTCTGTTATGTACTGAGTTCCTTTTTCTTAGTTGACCATTTTTCAATTATTGATATTTTGAAGTTCAGATGCACGAATCAAATAAATAATTTGGTATTATAACGTCTCTTGTGATAGGCGATTCACTAACACTAAATAAATGAGTGTCTTATTTATATCACATATTTGTTGACAGAAGTTGACAAAGAGCGTAAAGAACCCTCTAGCTATAGACCTGTCTCACTCCTTTGTGCCATCTCAAAATTGACCGAGCGGGTACTTTATAATCAACTCGTGACCTACGTCGAAGCTTCTTGTAAACTCCCACAGGAACAACACGGCTTCAGAACTGGACGCAGTGTCGACACTGCCCTTGCAACTCTACTGTCCAACGCTGCTAAGGCTTGTGATCGTAAATTAAAGGTATGCATTGCTGCCTTCGATTTTTCTGCGGCCTTTGACCTTTTAGAAGCAGATATACTTCTGGCCAAGCTCCAATGGATGGCGGGGCCCACCAAAAAGCTGATGCTCAGCTACTTAACAGGAGGGCGACAGCAGGTGAATTGGAACGGCCAACGGTCCAATTTCCTGAACATAAAGTACGGCGTCAGACAGGGTTCTGTGCTTGGCCCCCTACTTTTCATTCTTCTCACGGCTGACCTACCTGATTACCTCAGAGTAGCTGTCAATCCAGAAGCTCAGCTTGAGTACTGCTATATGCCGACGATACTTCTATTGTCATCTCGGCTCCATCCTGGGAACAGGTCGACTTCGCTATGGGCTCGGCATCGAAGGCCTTGGAGGCGTACTCTAATATGAATGGACTCCACCTAAACGTGGGAAAACCCAAACGTTACGTCTGGGTGCTCCAGACACTCCTTCGACCGCTACACTCGACCTTCTGGGGGTAACTGTTAGCAAGAAACCTGACATTTGGACCCCACCACGAAAAAATTATTCAGAATGTCAGGAAACGAATCGGAGTCATCCGCCGGCTCTGCACTACGGTATCGCGAGGGCCACTACTGACCGAGATAGCTAGAGCCATAGTTATCGGGAAACTTCAGACGTCTGCTTGGGTGACTAGAAGTGCAAACTTCTCGTCTGCTGCTGAACCCCCTCACACCCCTACAATGGCAAAGACTAGCTCCGATGCGCAACTTGCCATCAACGATCTCGCACGTATCTTGCTGGGAGTTCAAAGAGCAGATCGGTTGCGTGTGGTTGACCTTCTCGACAGGTCACATCTTCATCTGTAAATGAGATCTTAGTGAAGCAGGCTGCCATATCCGCTTGGAAGGCTATGAATGTGGACAGTTGTCCCTTTGAGAGGATTCTTGATGGCTTCGATGAGCGCACCCGTAGTGCTACAATATGCCTCAAGAAACCCGTTTCTACCAACTGTGTCGCTGCTGTTAACCTTTCAAAGGCCTGGAGCTTGTCACAGCCATTAAGAGAGGCATGCACCTTATCAAGTGCTCGGAGGGTAGCAAAGACAATGGCAGGGTTGTCAAGATCCTTATAGCTCCTTAAGTTAATGTATTTATGAAAATTGAAAAAAAATTTACTTATATATATATATATATATTTTTTTTTTTTGTTATTTTCTTTGATTAATATTTTATTATTATTATTATTGTATAATTATTTGTGTTTGTATATAAAGATACATGTTTTTTATATTAGTAGCCATGAAGGCTAGGGCTATAGTAGCTCTGTAATAAATCATACAACAACAACAACATAATTCCCTTAATTAGCCAATTAACATGGTCAATTATTATAGTTTAAAAAATATACCTATAGTTTTATAATCAACTTTTTTTGACTGGAAGAAATGGTGTGAATGTAGTTAATATACGGCAATTCCACGAATCGAAATCCTAAAATATAAATTATAATTTGAAAAAAAAGATAAAGCACCCAATTAATGGTTAACATAATTATTTATTAAGTAATAATATAATCAAAGTAATGGAGGCATTCATTATATATGAGCTAATTGTTCTTAGAAATGTCAGTCACGTCATTATTTTTTATAGTCTCTCCGATTTTCCAAAAGACAACACACAAAAAGGGATTCTAGGAGCGAATTGCTTACAATCTTTTCAGTAGTATCATATTGCACACAAAGAAAAATGGCCATTGATTTATGCAGATAATTGATAATGTCAAAATAGTTATTTTATATTCTAATAATAAATTTCTCTTTTGAAGTATTAGCGTTGGGAGTATGAGTACCAAATAAATAGAAAGAAAGAATAAAAAAGCAGTGAACCACCGACTTAGAATATGTTCACTCTATAAGTGCCTATATTTGAAGGATATATCTTGTAAATTGTTTGTTTGTACTCCATTCTTTTAACGATATAACAATTATATTTATTATTATAGCTCTCAAAAAATATCCCATATTTACTTTATTCTATGATGGTTTGTATTAAGATTCCAGAAGCAAGCTCATAAGAAGGACACAGCCACCCAAGACAACTTATTCTTCATCATCTAGGCGGGAGGGCCCATTACACCGCATAATGACAAAATAATTTATCCCTCACCAGACTCGCCCTCCATCCACCCCCCAAAAAACACAATTATATAACAACAAAACAAAAAGAAACAAGCCGTGAGAAGGGAACAAAAAGTTTTTTTTGGTCAGAAGCAAGCTTTCCTTGAGCAATTATGAGCCATTGGATAATGGCTATAATTTAAAGAGCACCTTCCCCCTTGAAAAACAACACCTTAACCAATAATTTTCTCAGCTATCGAAGAAGATCTCAATCAAGAAAGACCGGTGCTCAATTAAATGAAATAATAGATGGTTGATGGGGTACCCCTTGCATGGAGAATCACAACATGGTTCAAATTATCCTGGGGATAAAAAATTCAACCTAAACAACAAAGATCCCCAATACAATATAATATATATCCTTTACCCTTTTGATAGGCTTTATTACTCATTACATGTCTATAGAAATGAAAAAACATAATATCATGTATAAATAAATGCATTCAAGATTGTATATCGACGAACCCCCAAATCGATAAAAACGGAACTCCTATTTTTAATGAAACGGACTATTAAAAATAAAGGTACAGAAAAGAACGTTAATATAACGTATGAATAAATAAATACATTCAAGATTAAAAACTTTTTTTCAACGACTTATAATATAGAGAAGTTGCATACATAATGTGTATAAATAAACATTTTAGTTTAAAATTAATTCTCTAAAACAAGTCAACAATAAAGAAACATCAATGGTAATTTAACATATTTTTACAATTTATAAAAGTTAAAAAAAGTCTTTGAAGAATTTTGTGATTTTCATTCGCACATGAAGGGAAGAATCGCACCACTTTCCCTGCATATTTCCACTTTGATTTGGGGTTGTCTGGTACGTACGCCGATAAGGCACCCTAGTGCATGGCTGTGGAGGTCGTTACTCCTCCTAGTTATTTTCCTAGGACGGGTCCTTCCTCACTCAGTTTGATTGAAAACTTGTCTACATCGATTATTAAGGGAAGCCCAACAATTATTATCTATATTTCAATCAAACGGACAAGTAAAAGCTTTGTAAAATATTAAAACTGTGCTACAAATATGATAACATTGAAAACAATGCAGGTTTTTTTTGCGTTCTAAACTGTATTTTGATAATAATAAAATAAATGTTTTCAATTGATAAATAAATATATCGAAATAAGTTAAAGAGCCAATGGATACATTTCTCTAAGTTAGTCTCAATTCTGAAACAGGAATGAATCCTCAGGAAAATTAATTTTAAAAAGTATATACAAATCCTAACCAGCAAAATAGGCTACATTTTTCTCTATTACTCATTGAGAGGGTATAATCAGTTGATTAATGTTTAGAGCTCTGTTAGATTATGCCTTGCTGCGATGACTTTCCCTCGATAACTAATCAAAATATTGATTATAGAAACGACAAATACAATCTCAAGAGGAGCAGTCCATTTTACAAATTTATCGTTTATCATTCCTCATTTTGGGGATAAGCGATGAACGATAAGAATGAAAAAAGCTGTCCTCAGCGATAAATATCCTTTATCACTCATTTAATCGCTTACAGAAGACATTGCCTAGGATACCACCGCCTCGGTAAGATCCGTAAACGTTGACATTTTGATGAACATCCAAGGATATGTGCCAAGAGATATGCAAGAAGATGATCATCATAGGCATCATCTCGTGGTGGAGTTCGATGATTGTTGCCACTTATGATTGGAAATAAGTGCATTTAAATACTTATATGTATGTGTATCTTACTCATAAGTACAGAATCAAAGAGGGTACACATGTGATTTAAAATACCTAGTAGGCGACTAGATATAATTGCAATAACATAAATTATTCAAGGGAGTGTGATAGCTCAGTGCGTGTGTTCAACTGTTATTGTGATGGCACAGGTTCGAATACGAGAGAGGAAGACAAATATTGGAAATTGATAATCTCTATTTTGATAGACTAATTTATACGCTATAACCGGGAAGGTCAATTTTTGTCACCTCAATGATAAGATCCTAGGTTCAATAGACTAATCTAACCCTATAATGTTTATTTAGATCCAGTCAGATGCAATTCTATCGATCCATATAGGCTAACAAAACCATAGAGATTTAATCCTACTGTATCTGAAGGCATTCACTTTATATCAAAACTAAATGCAGAAAGAAAGGAAGGTGATCAAAATATTTTGTCGATGAGAAAGGATTTTTTCGATATCCACTTTGGTATCTTATTAATAATTTATTCAACAAAAATCTGTCCTAACTCCATGAAGTCCATGAATTGAGTTGTTGTAAAAGTAGGAATAAAATGTCCATGACAAAAATAAAAGGAGTTATTGTGAAGTATACAAAACTATACCCATAATATATTTAGAGTAGAGTTGTTCAATTAATGCTAAACATGTTACATAAATATATAGGTATTATAAGACCATATTTAGTTGTTATTCGACTAAAATGTCAAAGGAATAGGTGTATATAACAAACTAGGACGTGACGTCTCATTATATATTTTTTCATTTTATAATGTAACCAATTTGATGGAAAACAAATTGTTGTACTGAGGTACCAAAAAAAAAATGGACGTGACGTCATCATTTTTTTTTTTTTTTCATTTAAGAAATATATATGCTCTTAAAGAACAAAAACACTATACAAATGATTGTTTATTTGTTTAGAAGGATAAGTTTCCTATTAGAACTATACATTTTTGTCTGTGGAAAAAAATTTTTAACGTTTCTCAAGCATTGATGACGTTCCTTCACCTGGAGGATACTGTAAGGTTATATTATGCTCCTAACATTTTTATGGGGGAAAAAGACATTATTAATATGATTTTTTCTATTTCCATTCAGATAAGCCGTGCTGCCATGATATTCGTATGCATAAGCAGTCGCCATCCATTAATTTTCCCTGCGTGACTGTCAATTACGCTTGGGACGTGGTAAAACATGTATTTATAACTATTACTCACTACTAACTGACTTACGAGGATGGGTGACGTATTGGGGTGTCATCTCAAATGGCTATATATATATATATATATACATATATATATATATATATACTCGTATGTATCAGAGCTGGGATTCGTTAGAAATCTACCGCCGGTTCGATATTCGGTTATACCTTCTACCGTTCGGTATCGGTATTCTGTAGATTTTATTATATATCTACAGTATAGATCGATATTCGGTACGGTAGATAAGAAGGAGAGATAAATTATTTATGTATTTGCTCTGTGACTTCTTCATATGCATTTAATATCGGACAATTTATAACAAAGGACAATTAAGTACATAATTTGTTATAACTTATTAGAGATTATTTGAAATTTAATACATATTAATCTTATATAAATTATATATGTACTTGGATTTGTAGGAAATGGAAGGCTATAGATTTTTTTTTTACTGTCTCTTATTGTCCGATATTAAATGCACTTTCAGGTACTCTAGTATTCAATGCATAGCATAAGCTTTTATTGAATGTATATTTATGTATCTACTTTATAATACTATAAGTTATAGTTATTTATTTATTTTCGAAGTTCAAGTTCTTCACACAAGGGAGCGCTTTCACTTTTACCTCGGTACTTAAAAAAACAAAACGTAAATTTCATTCAAATATTTGTTCCTTTTTTAATGAAACAATATATAATCTACTTCTATCCAAATATCAACTTACGATGACGTAGTACAAATTACTTTGTTTATGTTGGGCAAAGCGACAGTTGAACGATGTTTCTCTGTTATTGAAGGAATAAGCTCTCTATATCTTTATGTCTATATGTGAATGTCATAAAATGCATACTTTCAAATATACCGTACCGATTGTCAATCGGTACGGCATTTGATAGTTTCTACAGAATATCGTATAATCGGTTCGGTCTTTGCAATCTACTGTCGGTAGTATCGAATACCGATTTACATGCGGTAGTCGCAGCTCTGATATATATATATATATATATAATATATATATATATATATATATATATATATATATATACAATACGCTTCCTAAAAACTGTTTAATCTCTTTTTATCAAGTTCATGATATAAGTGTCAAAAATTTATGCAATAATTGATATATTTTTGTGATTAGCGTGAAACATTAAATACTTTTTTCTTTAAATACTCAAAATGTAATAGAAATTATTTTAAGGCTAATTATACTAAGTTTGACACCATATAAATTTCTGCAGGGTATCGGAATTCATAAAAACCTCAATTTCGTTATAGAAACATTAACTCAGCTCTGAGTTCCGTTAATTGAATGCACGATACATAAAACCAGGCTTGTGAACGGAACGCAAAATTGAACGGCGTTCAGCTGAACGCACGTTCAATGAACGGAACGGAACTTTTTTTTAACGTTGAACGCAAAAAAAAGAGTTTTGCGTTCAGTGTTCAATTTTTCCAAACATTTCTTGGACTTTTTTGGAGATTCTTTTCTAAAAAAAAACGTCATCACTTTTTTGGGAAATTCTTTTCTAAAAAAAAACGTCATCACTTTTTTCGGAAATTTACGCTGAACGCTAACAACGCTGAACGCTAACAGAACGCCGAACGCAAAACATTGAACGGAACGCTATTTTTTTTAACGCTGAACGGATCGCTGAACGCAAAAAAAGCTGAACGCTCACAAGCCTGCATAAAACGCTACTACTCTTGGTGTTTCGTTAAAATATTTTCCTTTTTCTATACAAAATGATATACCTATGTGTCTTTCATCTTCCTTTGTTTTACTTGGAGTTATCAAGGATTTAAAACATTTAAGTCAAGTCCTATATGCAAACTAGTGTCCCCTTTTGAAAACCAGAGCATTCTACAAACCTCTTCGATGAACACTCATTTCAATAGTCATAAAGTTACTTATTTCAAGGCTCAGCATAAACGATAACCCCAATATTATTTCAAAGGAACGATTTTTTTGCGCTATGCTGATTTTTCTGTTCTTTTTGTATTCCGTTCAGCGTTCCGATCCTCGGAAAATTATTCAAGTTTGAATTTAATTGTTTGTTTGTTTCACTCCTTGAAAAGTCCTACCACACCTTACTCAATCCGGTACCAACGGGTAGTGGTCTGCTTAAAAGTTGGCATGTTTATTTTGCAAAGAGTTCTAATTTACATGAAAAACTATATATCCTTCGAAGTTACTTCTTCTTTAAAATATTTTTTTTCTTCCTCCTCACAAAGGTGATACGTAGAATTATATATGGAAGGCCATATGACTCCTTGATCATCGCTACAATCCTTGATATTTATGGTCTTTCGAACTCGTAGTCTTTTTTTTATATATGGAGTATGAATGAATATGACGTCATCTATCTACTTTATGCCAGAGAGTTCACCACAAAGTCATAGATGATTTTCTTAAAGCTGATTTAATCTGACAAAGAGAAGTGTGGATAGTTAGGGGTTCACCTCCTATGGACTTCTCTTTAGCAAGGCAATCAGCAAACTCATTCCATTTGTTATTGTTGTGTTCCTTAATCCAACCAATTGGATTCTTATATTTATATTAAGTCTTTTAATTTACAACAAAGAGACCGTTACGGCTCTTCATGACAAAAAAATAAACCATGAATGAAGATTTATATTTTTTTAAAGATACTTTTTATGCCTTTTTCCTTCACTGCCTCAAATTGTTTCAAAGTACACGTTAAACGATTTCAAAAACATTTATTGATTTGCTTTTAAAGACACACAAATTGAACCGACTCAGCATGATCTTCTTCTTCTCCCAAAATCTTTTATTTCCCCTCGAGACCTTGTAATTACATATTGTATGCTGGACGCTCATCTTAGGGTACATATATAGCTCTTAGATAGAGGTATATTGGTCAAGGTTAAAAGGAAACCATTGTCCACCCAAAATTAAAGAAGGTGAAAAAGCTATGTCGAATCGAAATTTGTGTTTAAAAATGCATGTTGGAAATAATAAAGTCTCATTTGATATAATAGTTAAACAATAAATACTTTTTACACTGAATGGAACAGTAATATAAATTCCTGTGAAAGAAATATTTTACATCAGAAGGGGAAATTGTGTGTTTACTTCATAGAGATATAAGACATAGAGAGCTTATTGGATTCTTCAGAGGCACACGTCATATTGGCACATATAAACAAATCCTTATATCTCTATGATTAACTTACGATGATGTAGTACAAATTACTTTTTTAGTTTGCGCACTGGCGACAGCTGAACGACGATGTTTCTCTGCTATTGAAGGGAATAAGCTCTCTATATCTTTATATCTCTATGGTTTACCTCCTAGACTTGACCTGAACTTGATCCTGTATCAGCCGGTACAAGTCTAACTATGAATATTTTTATTTATTACAGTTAAATAGTTGAAATATACATAAATAATTATAAATCTTACGAAGATGTTTCTCCATCGTCGTGTTAGAGAAACATGTTCAATAAAATAATATATATATATATATCGTTTGCAGTCATACAACTTGAAATCATAATTGAAATGAGAATGAATAAAAATACTGATGACAAAGCACTTTATTATATTCTTGATTATTTGTCCGTCACGCTTTAATAGGCAAGAGTCCAAAGTCTAGCATAATTTATATTAAATAAGGAAATTATATATAATAATTTATTTATATTATATTCTTGAAGATATAACGGAAAAGTTATACGATAGAAATACTGTTGGAACACAAAGGACATCTTTTATTGATTTTTAATATTTGTGCATTTATTTGTTTTAATATGAGTTCAGATTCTACTTAAATCAATTAAATATTTTTTATTACTTTGTTTAAAAAATATTCCCTTATATATTTGGGAGTTAATACGTGATTATATAAATACGAATTGATATCCCCGTCTACATAAAAACTGCAATCATACAAAATTTATTTATTTTAATTTAATTTTACTCACTTTAAATCTATTTTTTTAATGATTGGTTTTCCTAAAAAAACAAGCTTCAAAACTATTGTTCTTATTTTGGATTTAAGAATAGTTTTCAAAGTTTTAAACTATTCTGTATTATAAGATTAAATAAAGAAAATGAATAACATAAAACGATTTCTGCTTTCTTACGTCATAAACACTTAGCTAACTCATAGTAACTAGACGGTATTTTAGAATTCTGGGGCTAAGTCGAGGTATATAAATGAATATCTGGAATGGATCATTTAAAATTATATTGCTTATATGAGACTTACAAAAAGGTTCGAAGGTTCCCTGTAGATTCCAAGAATCGCCTAGCTCTGTTAATTATATTGAATAGTGAAAAATGGAGGAGGTATGAACAAATTGTCTTATTTTTTTAGCTAATAGTATCTCTGAAAAATACTTATGTTTTAGAATAGGAAATCAGGGATCAGTAGAATTCTTATGAGAGTGCCATTATTTTAAAATCAAAATTTACAAAAATTAAGGGTATTGACCTTTTTTCACCATGATGTGTATCATGATTGAACTAGAATTACCCATGGGTGTTTTATATTTTGGTGGACGGGTACTACCAGTGTTACATTTTTGCTAACAATATGATAATTTCTTATTATTAAACAATCGAATATTGCTAACTATTGTCTGATTTGACTCAATTGCCAGCGTTAGATAGAAAAGTGAACCCAAAAACTTTTTTATTTGATTATTGCTTTCTCAAAAATGAATTTGTAGGATTCTACCGATATATATCCAAAGAACACAATATACTTACAATTGTCGAACCTGGGCGTGTGTTATTACCGAATCCCACATACTATTCGTAGCAAGCAAATTCAATTATATAAATAAATTAATGGGAAATGAGAATAAGATCAAAAGAGAGGTTTTAGGTTAGCATTGATTAATATAGGCATTTTTATGAGTGCATAGTTATTGAATTTCAAGAATGGTTAGCAATGGTGAGAGTAAACCCCCGATTAAGGGATGCGATAGCTCAGTGTGTGTTAAGGTATGTTTAACTTTCACTGTTAAGGGCGCAGGTTCGAATCCCGAGAGGGGATGGTCATTTTTGGTCTAATTCATTGATAAGATACTTGGTTCAACAGACTAATAATACACTATAATGCTTATTTATATCCAATCGGATGCAATTCTGTCGAACCATACAGGCTCGATTAAGTTTTAAAGACAGATAAAAATAAACTTTACTTGATTGCTTCATGACAAAGTTCAGAAGGAGTGAATCTATCGTAAATCTGTTTTACCAGTAACTACGATTTTAGTATCCATGCGCCCTACTTAAAATAACCCCCCAGTCATATTTCAATTCTCATGAAATATTAGGTTCAATTTATTTATAGACTAATATGATGTAATTCCTTAAAGTTCAAATAAATATTGAACTTTGCAATATTGAAGTTGTTTGTATTTCATATATATCCATGATTAGGCGAGGCTTTTTTCTCCGTGAAATTGAGCTTGGATAATACAACTATAAGTCTCTATGGCGTAATGAAACTAGGCTTGCAACGAATTGTTTGATCAATCATATCAAAAAATAAAAGTCATTCTCTAGGCATTCATCATTGCAATTTTTGTGGAAAATAGCTAGAACAATAAATTGTGCAGTGGCTCGTTACTTTATCTAAATAACACTGATTCAATTGAAAATAAGTTTGTTTCAAATGTAACTTCAAAAAGAGTAGTTCATTTTTTTATACGGAAACATAAAATTATTCAAACATTATATAAAATTTAATTAATTAAACATGTTATAAAGTTTCATTCAGCCATTTTATAATGTGTTTATAATTATATGTTATATAAACTAGCTTAAAATAATAATTTATATTTGTAAAATAATTTAATAACCTTTTTTGTTATCCATAACCTTAATGAAATTCTTAAATTTAACAAATCAATATCTAATAATAATTTCAAATACACATTATATAATAGAATAAATGTTAGCTTGAGCAGCTTTGCATTTTAAATATTTTGAACACCAATATATTAATTGAATAGTATGTTTAAGAAGAAAACAGATTGGTTAAATGTATTGTTTGATACATATTCGAAAAATATAAATAAGTATAATTTTAAGCGTATAAGTACAATTTTAACAAAAAAAGTATTAATTTTCCACCTTTTCGATTTAGCGTGTATAAGTTGGATATACATAAGTTGATACACAGGTCCTAAAAATAGCTATTAACGAAACTATGTACAAACATATTTCATTTTAATTATAGAACGTGATAAATGATTAATCATATCAAGGAATTGTTTGCATTTCTCATAATATAATCCTGTTAAACTCATTTGTTTGATCTGTAGACAATTTTTAGCATTCATTTCAAAGGCTTATAAGACATTATATGGTGTAAGAATACGAATGATCAATAAACACTTCTCTAAGAACTCATTTGTTGTTTAGATTTGAGGGAAGGCTGTGGCCAAATTTCATACAACTTACAAGTCCATATGATTTTTTCAAAAAATACGAAGAAATCAAATATTTTTTTGAATAAAGTTGTAGGAAAAAGGTTTGTTCTAAAAAGGAATAAAAATGAGTAAAGGTTTATTTTAAAAAATAGTTTAAATGTTCCGATATTTTCTCTAAACTTATATGAGTATTACATAATTCTTTTACTTCAATTCAAGTCCTTAGAACAAGTTTTAGATATTTAAGAAGCTAGAATGACAATATCAAATATTCAATGACTTTAGAATAACATGTTCAAAAATTATATTAACAAAAATAAACTATTTTAAGTTTATATAATGTATAGACGTTGTTATATAGGCTATGATAAAAAACAAATATTTGGATGTTTTACAAAGAAGCTTTATTTTAAAACAGTTTGAATTAATAGAGCTCTAAAACCAGTTAAACTCAAATAACTATTTAAATTTAACTTTCAATTCGGAAATTATTTAGACGTTTCGAAAATTATTAATGTTCTAAGAAGGTTTATTTATAAAGTAGGAAAATATGTAGGCTTTATAAGAAAGAATCTCTTGAAGGGAATAATACTAATACGGATTATACATAAATAAATAATAACAATTAAGTCTATTATGAGGTAGAGTCTTCCACAATTTGTAGGAAATACCAGCTATGAGCATCATAGGATTGAATACGATCCTCATCATCACTCTTTGTTTTGAAGAAACATCCGCGCTGGAGGTCAGGAGCCAGTCATTGGCCTCCATGCGGTTATAGATAGACAACAAATAATACAAAAAATCTCTTTGGACGAATTATCTCCATTCGAAAACACATTTGAGTTGAGCTTCCAGACATGAACGTCCCCGATCCGAGTCCCATTGTCCTTCTTGAGCGGCATAAGGGAGTCCTGAATGATCAATAGCACATCAGTCTGTACGCCTACGAGCATTAACTTATTCCTTCCACAGAAATAGAGACATGTCCATTTAATGTTCAGTGGAGGCCGGACGCGTAGGTCACTTCCCCCCTCAAAGACAAAGAGGGATTTATCATTAGATCGTCTAGATATATCAAGGGTGGCATGGGTCTTATATCCCAGACGCCGAATTTCCCTCAGAACCATAGAAACCAGAACCCTTGAACCCGCAGCCTCAATCGATGTAGCCTTCCATGGCGATCCCTTGACCTTAATCTCAAGCGCATCATTATGCATTCGCACATCACTCACACCACCTTTCCAAAAAGAGTCTATTTGAACATGTATATGATCTGTTAAGCTAGTTGGACAGTCGATGAAACAAAGGCGATTATTTTTCCTGAGGTAGAGTACGAAGGACTCCCGTACTGTAGTGGGGGAAGGCTGGAGTCGTATCTGAAAAACATATCGTCCGTATTTCCCTTCATGCTGATGTTGGTCACAAAACGGTACATCGATTGTTGAAGGATGTTGAAGATATTGAGAATGAGTCGGGTTAATGCCGTGGCGTATTCACCCTTGACCCCTGGTCTCCAGGGACTGCCCCTCATCTTGACCCGTATGCAATGCGGCCGCTTCTCCTCAATGGAATCAATGCCCCAAGCGGTCTCAATGGCATTCTTAATGGATGAGACAACGGCCGGTGGAAAGAGAATGATATAAAGGGAATCAATGCCACTTGGAGCAATGCAAGCATACTTCCCAATGTGTGAGTACCGTTTTACAGTCTTGAAAAACACGGTGCTGTTATCGTGGATGAGACTCAGATCCGAGGAAATGAAGGGAACCATTCCCAGTTCCTCGTAGAGATCATTCAGGATCTTGAGGAAAATTACTTTAAAGTCCAATGTGGATTTCCCTTTGTGAGAAAATGGACGTCCCCGAATATGAAACTTGAAGGTGGAAGACTGATGTTTGAAGCGATAGTAGCGAATGTTGTTGTTTCCTAGGGCATTCTGAATTAGGGTCACAACGTTCCGCCTGCGTTGACAATATTTAACTTGTCCGGTGAGCGGATTTGTATGGCAAAGTCTGATACTTTCTCGTACATGAGGCGAAGATCTGAGGACTCACTTTGTCCCATGCTGATGGAAATGTAAATAATAATAAGGTTTTATTCTTTGAATGAGATAGTAAACACATACACAATATATACACAATTGATAGTTTCCAAACGATTGGATCACAATGCTACAGGCATAAATCAAGGAAGGGAATAATAATAATAAATAGTGCTACTACTACTACTCATATGAAAAACGCAGTCACATATATATATATGCTATACATGCTTGCCGAAAAATATTCTTCACAAAAAAGGAGAAGATAAGCGTGATTCACCAAGGCATTTAGGAGGTAATACTACTTTTTGGGCTTTTCCTAGGCATGACACAGACTCATAACTCCGACGCATTGTGTGTGGGGGGAAATATATCTAAAAGCTTTCCTAATCCCGGAATGCACTGGGAGTAGACCACATTGCATAAGGATAATGATGGTGTCCTATCAACTTCCGCTGGGGAGAATAAATACACCCGCTATTTTATAACTATTCATAGCATATATCAAAATACATGTGAATTAATAGTTTTCAATGTAACAGTAGTAATAAATAAGAGGAAGGGGACAAACAATAGCGTCCATTTAGCCTGATTGGCTGAACGGACTTAATCATGTGTTCAAAAATATACAGGTGTGCTCTCCATTCACAATATATTGCATGCCAGGACACGTATCTAATTAAATAAATCAGTAATAAGCCTTTGTGACATATGAGAGTGGCATTCCCTAATGTAGAGCGAGTAGTTAGCTTATTAAGAGATAAATAGTAAAGTGAATATGATTTGGCGGGAAATAATTTGAAATTGCTGATTTTTAAAAAGGCGCCATCATTCTACTATACTTATTAATGTTAAATTGTACTTAACGATAAAACTTGCAGAAATGAACTTTTTTCTTGGGTACGGTTACCTCGATCTCCTACCTGAGCTAGAAACAAAGAGAAACAACACTTCAACACGGCCATCGTGTTAACATTCCTCACAAACCTCTCTATTATTGTACTTATTATAGAAGAAGAATAAAAAAAGTATTCGTCATGCAGAGTGCTCCTGCCTTGTTCTTATTATTGTTATTGTTTACATTGATTCATCATTGCTTGGGATCAAAAAATTTCGAATGGGAGTGGACGGGTGGCATGATTCCAGTCATTATATTTGCCCCGTCTCGTCTCATCGTCCTCCTCAATGATCGGAGGAGGAGACGAGACGTTTGGGAGCTCCTTCATCAATGTGGTCGCTCCTAGCACTGACTCGGCTCATGAATATGTTCAACGGGACTCGCGGATCCAGATTGATCTATGGGACTGACTCGTTCTGGGATGGATGTGTTTATGGGAGATTCATTCATCTGTACGACCCGGGTTAGTACTTCAATGAACTTCTCGTCACAAAAGCTAGTTCTTAAGACCTCTTAAATATAAAATAATAAAATATATATATATAAACGTTGACTCTTTTAGTATTTTATGAGCGACCTGACGAGGAAGACAGTGAGGGCCTCGTCGTCTGGGACAAGCGATCTACATATCTGGGCAGCTCTGGCAAGACATAACTGATGAGAGCGTTTCGCGTCATAATTTCGGTGGGCCCGGAGTCCCTCGAAAATTAACGGACACTAAACATGCTTCAAAAACTCCCCTCCTCAGAGTACTTTAAACTCTGGAAGAGCCCCACGCAGTATTCCTTCAACAAGGAGGGAAATTGCCTCATCTGCATCCAAGGAGGAGCTGGACGTCAACAAAGTTCGAGGGATTCACAAGGCATACAAGGACATCTTCGTGCGCTTCTACTTCTGCTTCGCTCAAATCATCCTCTGTTCCACCATCAACGGTATCAAAAACACGATCAGTGCCGGGTCCTCATAATCTTGGTTCTTGGAAGGGTGTTCAGCCACGGAATAGTCCTGAACCTCCTCACATACATGTTCGTTGAGAAGCAGCGAGTCAAAGTTCGGGAATCGAAAATACAACCGAGGTCGAGTAATCGATGGACACTGGGTCTTCGTGTGTGGAGCGAGGCCCGGGTGGTGCTTGCTTCCTGTTGGAAGTGGAGGACCGTAGCGTCGGAACGCTTTTGCCGATGATTACCGATCGAATTGCGCAGGCTCGACGATCATGTCCGACGGTTTCGCTACCTACCGTCGGATATCTGACTTGGGGTATAACCATCTTACAGTGATTCACAAGCGCAATTTTGTCGATCCTCTTACGGGCGCCCACACTCAATCTATTGAGTCTCTTTGGGCCCAAGTGAAGAAGTTTATGAGGCAAATTGATGTCATGAATACTTCGAGAGAACTTTTTCAATCTTATCTCGATAATTTTGTGTGAGGAGACTGTTGTCAAATTCGGATATTTTTAAACAAAATGCTGGATTTGATAGCTGAACAGTATCATCCACCGATCGGGATTGGACTTGATTAGTTATCTTGTCATTTATAGTATTTGTGTCGAACAGTTTTAATTTTGTAGTGATATGAGCGTCGGATTATAAATATGAATTTATACCATCAATGTATAACGTTTATACCTCACATTTTAGAGTAAAAGTGATATTTATTAATATCAAACATAGGTAGCATTTTCTTTGTTAATTTATTTATTGTTAAATAAAATTATCATTTTTAATAATAAGTACTTGTCATTTTATTATGGGTCTAATAAGTTTTTATAGGTGTACAAAAATATTAATTTGGGACTTGATATTTTACATTCATGGAAGAAGTGGTATTCGTTGGTTTAAAGATGTATTGCAATTTCAACATTTTGTAAGTTCAACTACTAAAAATAGAATATGTATTTCGACCTCAATTATTAAGTGAATGAGTACATCTAATAATGATTCACCGTTGTATACGTGGAATTTTGTCCAATCTTGTTGAAACTTGGTATACAAGTATATACGTTCAGAAAAGTTCCTTCTATTAATTTGGATAAGTTTGAACAAGATCGATCAAGTTTCAAGTAGATGATAACGGTCATGTCCAAAGTGCTCTTGTATACGCTTCATTGCTTCAGTTTGTTTAACCTTCCTTAACACCGCTAGCTGCAATTTACATTCGCTTCGTTCGGTTTCGTTCGCTAAGTTTCGTTCTCGGGCTTTCACCGAAATAAAAGATTTCCCGGCATTTCACCCCAATAAATAGTTCCATTTTACAATTGGATACATATGGCAACTTTGCTATCTAATCCAGACTTAGAAAGGTTTTCTCCGTTTCTAGCCGCAATTAAAAGAATTGTGTGGGCGATGGAACCGACCCACTATTCGGATTCAGTACTTGATATAGTGCACCAGTGTAAGGATATGCGTCCATTCATTGATAGATTTGGAGATCCGTCGCTTTTAGAAAAAACTGAGCTTAATACGAAAACTTTTACTCTTCATGATTTAAATGATCATTCTATTTTTAACGTTGGTAGGTTTCGCTATCCTCTACAAAGATCCATAAAATCATTATGTCCTTCGAGGTCGTGGGTCTCAAATTTACCTTTGTCAGGTTTAGGAGATAGTTCGGTTCATGTGACACAATGGAACGATATTCTATTGTTACAATTGCATCGGCAATATATCGTACCAAGCCCCACCAAAAAGTAAAAAGATGGAGTAACAAATTAAATTATTCAGCTTCCAGTCCTTCACAGCATATATCAATATAACCAGTATATGGGAGGCACAGATCTAATGAATCAGATATTAATAATTATCGAATAGGTATTAGAGGAAAAAATGGTGGTG
>CP045894.1:3571625-3622650 GCA_013387185.1 Caligus rogercresseyi
CCCCTCTTCCGGATCTGTCCGGATGATACGGAGACTCCACTTATGAAGGCCTCTCCTACACGTCTACTTGGACTCGTACGTCAGAAGAAGAAGTCTCTCAGGCATTACTCTTCCTCCTCCGGGTCTCGGATGACTACGGAGACTCCACTTATGAAGCCTCCTCCTACACGTCTATTTTCATTCATGTAACACTTTTTATCAACCATAAATTTTATCCATATCATGTAAATACGAAATAAAAAATAGTACATTAAAAATTACCTAATAGCATAATATACTTGAAAAGATTTATATGCTGTAATTGACTATATTGAAAGCATTTACTTAAGAGAAACCTGTGTATAATTTTCTTTTACCTCGTAAATGCAGTTCTATTATTATTGATATCCTAATATATTATTAAGATGGAGCGTGTCAAACTTTCTATAATATCAGAGTGAATTACTGAACAATTAAAAAATATAGTTTTCAAAGGAAATAGACGAAATAGCAAGGCAATGAGAGTTTTGTCCTAATTATATATATATTACAATAAGAAAGGTAAATAAATAAATGCAGCATGAGCGATCAAGTGTATATTTCGGGTATATCAATCAAGAGTATTTGTGCTAATATATGCGCTAGATGTAATATAATACTGAAGAAAATAAATAGCATAAAAGGAAAGGGACTTCATTGAAATTATTTGTAGATCCATAAACATTGATTTCGTAATCAATGTTTGTAGATGACACTCGAAGGGCAAGGAAGACTCTTTCATTTGTTTCTGAGGAAGAGTAATGCCTGAGAGACTTCCTCTTCTAGACGTACAAATCCAATAGACGTGTAGGAGGAGGCTCATAAGTGGAGTCTCCGTAGTCATCCGAGACCCGGAGGGAGGAAGAGTAATGCCTGAGAGACTTCTTCTTCTAGACGTACGAGTCAATAGACGTGTAGGAGGAGGCTTCATAAGTGGAGTCTCCGTAGTCATCCGAGACCCGGAGGAGGAAGAGTAATGCCTGAGAGACTTCTTCTTCTAGACGTACGAATCCAATAGACGTGTAGGAGGAGGCTTCATAAGTGGAGTCTCCGTAGTCATCCGAGACCGGAGGGAGGAAGAGTAATGCCTGAGAGACTTCCTCTTCTAGACGTACGAATCCAAGAGACGTGTAGGAGGAGGCTTCATGAGTGGAGTCTCCGTAGTCATCCGAGACCCGGAGGGAGGAAGAGTAATGCCTGAGAGACTTCTTCTTCTAGACGTACGAGTCCAAGAGACGTGTAGGAGGAGGCTTCATGAGTGGAGTCTCCGTAGTCATCCGAGACAGATCCGGAAGAGGGGGATGGAGGGAGGGTAGATATTTGAAGACGAATGAGTAGGAATAGGTCATGAGGAACTTCCTCTTTTCACGATCCAGGTGCCCAAAGATTCCACTTCTATGTGTAAAGTCAATATTTCTCGATCCCGAGACTTCAGAATGATAATGAGTTAATTATCTCTCTATCTGTGTTTCTATATATCCGTGACTCTCTCTCTGTGTCTCTCTCTTTTTCCATCTCTCTAACTCTCCTTTTTCTTTTTCTTTTTTTTTCCTTTTTTTTCCTCTCCCATTCCCTTCCAAAAATAAAAAAAATATACCATGAGTCCCTAAAATATGAAAGAGGGATACGAAAGTAGAAACTAGCCAAGAAATGCCCCCTCGACTGTAGCATTCCTTTTTCTGCCTCATAGTAGCTATCATAACACAAAATACAGTTATTACAACATATAAAAAACAAGAAACTGGTATTTTTTATCATAACAGGTCTTTTAAGATTCATTGTATGTATCATAGTTCAACCTTTGTATGTAAAATACTTACTTCAATAGAAGATATACATGGTAAAACATTAAAGGAGAAAAAAAAGCTTTTTTCCCCGTTTAGTAAGAAACAAGTAACTGTGGCGAAAGTCTGTTATCATAAAAGAATGCTTCTTCACCTTATTTGGATTGTTTATTCATGGTGTGATAAGTGACATATTTATTCACAGGCAATGACGATAAGTACCAACTGTTTTAAGTTGAATGTTACTAATCTTTTTTTTGTTGTTTTAAGTGAAGGGTTTATATCTTTTTGTTTTAAATTGAAGGTTTTTGATCATTTTGTTATATATAAAAACATATTTTTTTAAACAATTCATTTAATATTACATTTTGGTTTAATATACAGTTTTTGACAATATTTATTTATTGCACGATGGATATTTTTTGCCTTAAACGAAAGCATATTTGAATAACAAAATATTGCTTCCTTTTTTTCCTAATCAAATGAAATGGCCAAATAGGGTTTGTTCATTAGCTACGGTAGACGATTCATGGAATTTAATCATAATTTTCTTCATTCAATTAAAGTCAATACAAAGCTGCAGTGTTATAAATGGTAGTTATAAATTTATTTCCATTTAGGGCAATAACTATTACTTAATTTTTATTGATTGGGGCATAACTAAAATGTAAATAAAAAAGTCTTAGCATGAGATTGACAGCGTTTGAACCCTTTAATTAACTATGGACTCCACTTCCACAAATGTGGGCTTAGTTTATCCATAATATATATTAGACTTATTATGTGAATTGTGTCAATATGATGTGCATAAGATACGTCTTAATGAATCTTAATACGATTCAGTCGAGTTTCTTCTTGAAATATCCCAATACAATTGCTTCAAAAAGATGTAAAAAGGGTTTTCGCAAAAAGAAATGTGTACTGTCATAATAATATCATATCATTCGTATTACATAATCCCCATTCGTCGTAAGAAAGAAAATTAAAGCGGTTGGGAGTCGACATTACCTCCTCCTGGATGAAAATTAAAGTAAACAAAGCAATTGTCTAGAAGAAGAAAGTCTCAAATAACAATATCTAAGGAGTAGAAAAATATATTGCACGCATGACGTCAGTGGCGTCAATTTAAAATATTGTTTTAAAGAGGTTCATTGAGGACTTTGTAATTATAAAGTCAATATTAATGTTATATATAAATTACTTATTTATTTATAAGCAATATGACATGAAATCCTGAAAGTACTGCTTGATGACCCCTTTTGAGTATGACATTAAGCCACTGACGTCACCCCTTTAATTATATAATTTGTCTACTCGGTAATAGTTATGAAATCGATCTGTAAGTGGGAGGAGTTTGTCAGCGGCAGGTTCCTGCAGAGAGAGAAAGAAAGAGACAGACAGAGAGACAGAAAGAGAGAAAGAGACAGACAGAGAGAAAAAGAAGTGTTGAATATTTCCTCGTCAGTATTAATTTTCTTCTCTTCCCTGCCGGTGCGTTGAACCTGTGTGTTTTTTTTCTTCATCCGACCCTCCCGTGATTCATCCTTCCGTGATTTCATATTTCGGTGTGAACTCAAATTGACTCATTCTCATCGATTCCCTTTCGTTTTCAACCATTTTGAGTAAGATGATTTTCCCTTCGTTTTATCTGATGTTGATCTACATCTGTCAGTTTTTTTTTGTCTTTTCAGCCATTCTTTCCTTAGCATGTCTTCGTGTGCCAGTATGTCTCGAATAGGAAGTCAAAGTCGACCGTGCCGGGGTTCTTGTGCTGTGTCCTCTTCATCCTCTTCTTCTTCCTCCTCTGTGTCCTCTATTTTGAAGAGAAGAAGAGCAAAGACTATTATTGGATATTTTAAGACTCTTCTCAAGTAAAGTGTGTTACCCTCGAATCGGCTCTACCTGGGATTCTATTCAGACAGACAGACAGACATACATTGAGAGGGACCCAGAATGAGGAAGGCAGACGACAGCCTCTTCATCTCCGCCTTCGGACAGGACATCCCCGTCAAGCGCTGCGGATCCAATCTTCTCCTGGAGCGCTCCGCACTCCAAGCGGCCTCTCTCCTCCCTTCCTCAGATCGACTCCAGACCGTTTTGGAGCGACGAAGGGCTTCGTCGAGCCTCCATCGACCCCACATCTCTTGGAAGCTCCTCCGCGTTCTCTTGCTGCAGGGCCTCCCCGTCCAAAGCCTCAAGGACCTCCTTAACGCCTATGAGGCCTTTATGCCCTTTGATTCCACCAGCATGCCATCCAGGGCGCACACTGCACGGCTCAGCAAGGATACCCTCACGCTCAATGGGATTCCCATTCCATTCAAGGTCGCCAAGGGGGGGAAAGCCGTCTACTTGGAGATCTTGGGCGCCTGTACCTTACTCGGGAAAATGAAACTGGGCATGAGCAAGGAATGGAAGGGCGTGGAGGGGGTCCTCGCGGAATGGAGAATGAAGAGCCTGAGGACAAGTTGCTCAAGGGGAAGAAGCCGGTCCATGGGCATGGATCTCACATCACGCTCAAGGCACTTGTGGCTCTCAACGAGGAGTTAGTCATGGATGAGGACAAGAGAAAGCATCTGCGGGGTCTCCTGAGGCATCTTCTGGGGGAAGTGGAGGCGGTTGTGAGGAGATGGGAAGATGTTCACAGGGAGTTGGAGGAGGGAGTACGTAAAATGATGGGTAAGTTACTCTGACAACGAAGTGGACAATTTGAGTATTCAAATAATGGTCTTCTTTCATTCACCATCGAGCTCCTGTATAATGTTGTTAGTTTTTCTTATATTAACACGCTTGATTAAAAACGTACCGTTCGTGTCACATATTTATTTGTCGCTACACGACTTCTTCAAAGAAAAACGAATGGTCCAACCATAAAGAAATATAAAGACATAGAGGGCTTATTGGATTCTTCAGAGGAATACTTTTTTGTGATCAATAGTAACAAACCTTTCTATCTCAACTTACGATGACATAGCACAAATTACTTTGTTTACTGCTGAACGACGATGTTTCTCTACTATTGAAGGGAATAAGCTCTCTATATCTTTATATCTCTATGAGTCCAACTCGTGCTAGAAAAAGAGGCTAACTTATCAACACATTATTTCAATGTTTCAACATATTATATTAAAATATTCAACAAATGTTTACATTATTTCAATTATAAAGTCACAGGAACATCATATTTGTTTTAATACTTGCCCTCTAAATTTGTTAATTAATTAAAATGATATTCTTCTTTAGACAAACAATGATAACACCATGCAAGGGCTTAAAAAATTTACCTGACATGGAGGTGCAGAATTCGAAATAACGTATCAAAATACAATAAATACTAAGAAACACAATTTAAATATGTTAACAATAATATATATATATATATATATATCCCGACAGTGCATGGAAACTTATCTAAAAGTTTAATGAATTGACTATTATAATATTAGTGTGAAGATCATTCTAAAAACCAAAGTATCATTCGTACATGACGACAGGAAAATAAAATTCACTGACGCTCTCATGCTAAGGAATAGTTTATAACAATACATTGTTTCTATTCTATTGCAAATGTTAAAATAAAAATGATAGCGGATGAGTGAAGTATAAGGGCCTCATTAATTATTCATCACCATTTACTATTAATTTCATCATTATTAAGTGAACAAGCCATCATATTCTTATCTTGTATTCATTTATATCCACTCTACATATTGATGATGATTCATTTTTCGTGACGTCCACTTGTAGATCCTTGTACATAAATGATGTCTATTTTTTACCCTCTTCTTCTTCTTCTTTATAGCACAGTGTTGCGAAATGGACTCCGCCGCGCCTAAAGTAAGGGAGCCCCTCAAAAGTATAGAGCCTGACGAGACACCTGCATCTGAGACAGAGAGCAACAAGTCGTCTCATTTGGCTACTCCACGCTGCTGCCAGGCCCACCACGTCCTCTCCCTGGCTGATAAATGCGTGGGGTACATCGTCAAAGCCGATCAAATATTCTTAGAGAAATACAACTCCTTTTCATCCCTTGGCCGTCGGACACTCCGGGACTACCGCAAGTCCGACAAGATCCTCGAGTCCTCTGGAATAAAACCTAAAGAACACTACTTGCTCCAGACACAAAAGAAAGGATCCAGCAACAGGAGAAGAACTCACATTTCCCTGGAGGCCTTCCTCATCCTTGTGCACATGGGCTGGGCTGACAGCCCCAAGAAAGACTCCATTATTGAGTCCCTTCGAAACATCGCGGACGACGTTGTTTCCCTAAAGGAACGCTGCCCAAACTATTTCCAGACTCCTGCATCCACTGAAGAAGAGGAGGAATCTGACGAGGATTTGTCCTTGATCCATGAGGAGTCCGGCATCGAATCCGGAACAAATAGCGATTCTTCTGGGAAGAATTCTCCCTCTTCTGTTGTTGTTGAAGAAGACAGAGAAGTCAATATTAAACCGGAAGAAGAAGAAGAAGGTAGTGGGATCATTCAAATTCCCCGCAGAGTTGAAAATGGAGGGACTCTCTACCTTAGCTTGAGCTCTGTTTTCTTGCATCTCTTTCCAGAGACCCCTGAATTCATTCCCAAAGTCAAGGCATTGGCCCGGCAGTCCCCAGAGCTCAAGCTCCCATTCTTCCCCTCGCATTTTAAGAAGGGCAATGAGAAATACATTCGCCCCGAGTGTCTCCTGCGGCTCCTCACGAACAAGGAAGTTTCTCTTAGAGAGGGCGTATCCGAGACGGAGCTCCAACGGGACCTACAGGCTCTGAGCCAAGAGACATCGAAGGAGCTCCTCGATGAGAGTGACGACGAAGAGGATGAAGGGATCCTTGACAATGGAGTTCTCCTTCAAGAGAGTCCTTCTTGCCTCAACATTGAGGGCCTAAGCGTCCCCTTTCAAGTCGTCAACGATATCCTCTACTTGGACAAGAAGATCATTTTCCCAGCTTCTGAGGTCGCATAAAAATGCTAGCGAAATCGATGACATTCTGGGGGATTCTGAGGTCTCTCTTGAGGATGCATTCCTCTACGAAGGCCTGAGAAGGAGCTTCATTTCCTCTGGCGCCCTCAAGGTCCTCATTTGTAGTCATCTCCCCATCAGTTCAGCAGCCGGACTCCCTCCTCGAGTGTCTCATACATCTAGAGAATCAGAGAGAAGCCCTCAAGACGAACAGAATTCTGAACTTGAAGAGCTTTGAACCCCTTCCCTTCAAGTCTCAAGGTGGCAAGGTCTACGTTCACACACTCCAACTCATGAAAGCCGTTGGCTTCAGCCCCTCCTACGTGGACAGCAGCCCTTCTAAGGCATACCTATCTATTATTAAGCTTCTCTCCCGAAAGGGCCTCAACGTGGAGCCCTGCTTCCTCCGACAAGGCAAGTCCAAGTACCTCTTCATCTCTCTCCACGCCGCCCTTCTACTCTTCCAAACGGAGTTTGGACCCTTCAAAGACAAGGAGAAAACTGCGGTCGGAGATGCTTGAGGCCCTAAAGGAGCATGGCCTCACTTTCACCGAGAGAAAGGGCAAACGGCGTAGCCACGATGAGCTCACCATGGGAAATGAGTTTCCTCGCCTCAAATATCGCATCAAGGACGAATTGATCTACATCCATCGGAAGAGCCTCTTTGAGCACTTGGGCCTTCAAAAAGTCATTCTCTCTGGGGCAAAGGGCTTCGAGCCCCTCAACGCCATCCTAGTAAACTGCGGACTCAGCCTAGATAAGGCATACATCGGAAGCCGTCAGGAGATGTACTCATACATGTCCTTGGAAGCCGCCTTGCTCATCCTAGACTCTCAGGAGCCCCTCATGGTGTGTCTGCAAAGAAGAGAAAAGTTCCTCACTTCCCTCCTTCTCACGATCCAGGGCGCCATAGGGAGCATCCTGGGATCTGAGGTTATCCTGAAGGAAGGGAAGGCCATTCCCTGCAAATTTAATCGAAATCGAGTCTACCTCCTACGACACACCTGCTACAGCCTCTCGGGCCTATATGATAAGTCCTCCTCTCTTAGTGACTACGACATCTATGAATATCCTGCCGCCCCTCTGGCTGATCGGGATTCACTCCCGAGGACTGCTTCCTCCCTGAGGGCGGGGACGAATACGCCTACATCTCCATTGACGCCCTTCTCGTCCTCATGAACCTTGATGGGGATCGAGGGAGCTCTTCACACGCCAAGCCCCACTGGGAGAACCTCATTTCCGCCATTAGCCTCGAGGTCCCTAAGCTCAAGGTCCGCGTCAAAATGGAGGCCTTCCGAGGAGAACTCATTGCCGTCATTGTTCGCCTCTACTCCGAGTACATCCGGAACCCCAAGTCCAAGAGAGTCAACAGGGTAGAGCTCATTGACTTGGTCACGGAGGACGAGGACTCCACGAGTGAGGAATGTGATTTCAAGAGGGCCAAAATCGATCATTTCGATGTTGTTCATGCGGAGCAATTTGCAGAGCCTTCCTCCGAATACGAGTCTATCAAGACGCAAATCCTAACCAACTCTCAGGGCGGCATGATAGGGAGCTGGGAGGTTAAGCGGATGGACGATGAGCTCATTCGACTTATCATTCCACCCGGATCCTCTAGAAAAATGTCATTCATTCATCCGGACGTGGCTGCACTTCTCAGCTACGAGTTTCTCATTCAGCACGACCTCCGATTCGCATTCTCATCAACGAGCAAGAGGTTCCCTCAGAGCTCGTCCGAGGCACTGTAGAGAGTATCTCCCAGAGCGGAGGCTTCCTCAATCTCCTATACCACTCCTCACCCTCCGACCTTGCTTCGGGTCATTCAACCCAGAGCTAGTGGAAACCGTGGAAAAGGGACTCGTGGACTGCTCCGGGAACGATGTGGACAACATCGAAAACCTCTGCTCTCAAATCCGCGTGGACGCCAACTTTATCGGCTCCAGCCAGAACGGACGCACCTACGCGGGTACGGTACGCTCACAGAACTGCAAGGTCCTCGCTGACTCTGGCGTCAGTGACACGTGCTCTCAATGCGCACACCTACACAGACTCGTCATCAACCGATCCATGCTCACGGATGAAGCAATCCGAAGAGATGATCCCTCCGCCTCAGAGGACCTCAACACCCTCCCCTCGGGATCTAGCCAAAGATCTGTTTGGAAAATAGAATCCACGGATGCCTCCGGATGCCACTTGTTTGTCCGCAAATCCAATCCTTCAACTCCAGCCCACCACATAACTTCCTGGGATCCAGCCAAGCCACTTCCATTGTCCTACATAAAGTAGAAATATCATCCACACTTCATGCCAAAGTCACGCTCAACGGAAGGAACATACACAAGGTCTTCGACGACTTTGCCCGAAACAGGCTGGTGGGCCGCCTCCTGGATCAAGTGGCTTCCCTTCGTTATTGCCTGGGATATCCGGACGCAGAGCTTGTAAAGGGGGCCCGATACATCATTGAGAATAAACACCATCTTTTGAACAACGGGGAGGTGAAGAAATACTTTGACTGCATCACCGTGGACGAAAGCTTCCTTGCCAAAATGACGGGGACTAACGAGGAGCTAAAAGGAACCCTACGTATCAAGACGTGCCGCTTTGTGAGCGGGGAGTTTGCTGACCTCTGCGATCAGTGCCGCCTCCTTCAAGAGCCATTGGAATTCATCGGGGTATAATAAAAATATCCATGTTACTATTTTATTCAAACCAAGCGAATGTCTTGTACATTCTTCCATTCATTCTTTATTTAGTCGTTGAGCCCCTGTTATCAAGGGAAGAATGTCTCCTAGATATCAGCTCGCCCTCAACGTCTGTCCATGTCCCACTCTTTCTAATAGTTACGTTAAGCATACTTCAATTGTAATTATTATAATAACCTTTTCAATTTTGTTTCCCTTATTGAACTAATTATATATATTATTATTATTACTCAGCCTCAGACTCAGAAATAAATGGAAGACTGACTGATGGATGAATATGTAAGTTAGGGAACATCCCCTTTCCTTCCATATTCATATGAATAATAATAATCACAGCTATGTATTCCTTTTTGTGTGTTTCATTCAAATTGCTATAATATGTACTACTTATTATTGTTAATATGTCCTAGTTTCAATTATCAAATAAATTCAACTATGATGATAAAATATGCTTTATTTAATTCAGTGATAAAGGGCCGGTAAGCTGTGAAGGCTATTGATTATATATAAGTTGTTCAAAGGTTTTGCTTTCCCTTCTTCTTTCTCCTTCTCCTCCAGTGAAACCTTTCTACTGAGAATCATATACAGCAGAGCTCTTCTTCTCAGTCATGGTGATATGAAATCCTCCGTGGTTCAAGTCTCCCTGGTCTACTCTCTGATCTGTGTCTCTGTGCATAGAGAGCGGGGAGACTTTCCCAACTCTCCAACCTGTCACAGGGCTCAGTCTGCTCTCGTGCGCCAAATCCTTCATAAGATATGGCGCCCCATATTCAACGAGTACAGCCTCAAACTCCCCAAGGAGTGTCCTCTCCACTTCTCCCGTGATATTTATAAGTATGCTGAGCTGGCCAAGCTACACTATCGGGTCAATCTATGGACTTGCGGCTTCTGTGGAAAGTCCTTCTTTAAGGAGCCTCAATTGGATCATCACATAGCCAATCGACATGCTCATCATGTGCATGAAGTAAGACTTGCAGGTTAAAATGCAAAAAAAAAGAAAAGAAACACTTATTAATGACACTGACAAAGATATTAAAAAAGCTGTATTTTGGTATCTTTGATATCCTAAAAATATTATAATAATTAATGTTCGTTTGAATGTAAGATCCCAGAGTACAAATTGCGGTCGAGTCTTGAATCCAAGGTGGAATGGAGTGAACGATCTTAGCTCATATCCTATAAAATCCAAACATTTAACCAAGTTATTCAAATAGTTAATATAATATGTGCCTAATCACAGTTTAAAATAAACATATCAACAGTGACTTATTAATATTATTATTATTAAGGTTTAAGTATCTTCTTAAAGGCTTTCATCCGATTATTATTATTATTATTCAGTATTTCCCTTTCTAAGCCTACAATATACTTTTATATGCCATGGTCAGGGATAGGGGAAAGGTTGTTCTTGCAAAATCATCAATTAAAATGTATTTTTCTATCCTTGATAATAATGTTATATTTATTTTTCTACGTAAATCGTCAAAGTTAGTATCTATTTATCGACTGGGCAGATATAATGAAACAAGATCAACATTAGTTTTTCCTTGAGTATGTAATCTTTTTAATAAGACTATACGTTTGAACTACATGTATACATAAAATCAAGATAATAGAAGGGTTAATAAGAACTAAAGAGCATTTAATATTATATGTTTATAATGCTTTCGTCCATATGACGTCACTCTGTAGCAGAGTCCTTCTCTCTGCTCCTTTATGTATATTATTATATTTAATTAAAATTTGTGAAATAAAATTTATATTTGAAAAAAGAGGTATAAAAGGAATACCTCTAATAATAATAAGAACTGTTTAGACTAGATAACCTAAGGTGCAAGTCACTCATTCCCTTCGGTTACATTGGTGACCCCGACGTGATTAATTCTTACATTCCCAGTATCGACTGGATGCCTTGATTATCCAGGGAGATCCTGGAAACTTGTCCTTATAAATCACATAGGCCACCAAGTCAGTCAAGTAAGAACAACTGGAAAGGAACGCGGATACGACCGTGGGGTGACCATGAGGGAGAAATGACACAAGGGCTCTCATCTCCTCGTACAACCCCCGCGCGTACCGAAAAGCTTCAATATCCTGTTCGTACTGTATGTCCTCCTGATCTCTGACTCTAACGGTGGATTTGGAGGACTGAGACTGTGAGTTGGACATGATGGATGTTTCCGTTTGAATTACACTCTGAGATTTTTTATAGGTTCACGGGGCTGTGGATGATTTTAACCAGAGAGAAGAGAGAGTGCCAAAGCAAGGAGAATATAAATATGGTGAGGAAATGGGAATCCAAGATACATAGAGATAAGGTATATCAGACAGAAGGAGTTCAGCCTGCTAGGACAGAATGGTGATTTTGACGTCACAGATATACTCTTATGTTATAAATTTTGATAAGAATTACTAAATAAACTCATATTTTTACAAAGTATTTATTTTGAAAAACACTAATATAAAACATAGGTCGTAGAAAATTCATAGGATCTTATTTTAATGCAAACATATTTTATCTTTAGAATTACTTAATTAGAGGCAGGAATTGACATAAATTCAACGCAACCTCGTTAAATCATATAAATCATGAAGAATATTTCGGGATACTTTATGAAGGATAACATTGACTTTTCTTGTAATATTTGGGTCCCTTTCTAAAGATATTTTTTCTTTGAAATTTTTAAATAAAATATTCAATTTTATATTAATTTGGACAAATTCTTCAAAGTATGGTCTCAAGACTTTTTTGGAGACTCATTCAAACCAGGGAGATAAAGAATTCAAATTGATGAAATAATACACATGAATTATAAATGGAATAAGTTTAATATATTCTAGACATTATATTTATATAAAAATAATATATATGAATTAATATTTAAATGAATTGAATATTTTTCTTTAAATTACGTGAGGAGGGCATATTTTTATTTTTGAAATCGAAAATTTTGTTCTTCAGTGCCTTTATTATAATGAATGTCCTTAATCTGGCAAACTTTACTATAATATCCGAAGGGAGCTTCATATAAACGTCTTCGTAATTATATTTTTGAAGGACATCAATGAGCTTTTTTATCACATTTGCGTCCCTTCTTATGCCATATTCTCCGTGAAATTGATTGAAGAGGGTATCCAGTTTCTTGATAGCTTGGACATATTCTTCTGAGGGTTGTCTTAAGCCACATTCATAAATGTAGAATAAATATTGATTGCAATGTGAATTAATTATGAATTTCACGCCATATAGGACATTATATTTAATTTTTGAAATGGCCAAGTACGTTGGTCACCTCCTTTGATGATAAACAACACATTAAAATGAAAGAAAAATAAATATTTCATTCAACAGTGGCTATTTTGTGTGATTGTTTGATGAAGGACTGAATGAATAAAAGTTTATCCTATCCCGAAATATTCTTCATGATTTATATGATTTAACGAGGTTGCGTTGAATTTATGTCAATTCCTGCCTCTAATTAAGTAATTCTAAAGATAAAATATGTTTGCATTAAAATAAGGTCCTATTAATTTTTTACGATCTATGTTTTATATTAGTGTTTTTCAAAATAAATACTTTGTAAAAATATGAGTTTATTTAGTAATTCTTATCAAAATTTATAACATAAGAGTATATCTGTGACGTCAAAATCACCATTCTGTCCTAGCAGGCTGAACTCCTTCTGTCTGATATACCCAAAGAGCATATATATATAGAGGGCTTCAGGCAAGCGCTATTGGTTAATATGTTAAATAACGACCACTTGAGGGCGCTCCTATTTACAGAAAGATAAATATATAAAAAACAACTAAGATTAGTTCATGATCCCTGGAGGTTGGAGATGTAAATGCCTAATTTTATTCCGTATTAATTAATATATATCTATTAAAAAAAATTCGTGATTTAAAAAAATTAAAAGATTCCTTGAATAAATTGGATATCAGTAATACTAAGCGTGGAATGAATTCTTTTTGTTTATTATATATATATATATATATATAATATATATTTATATGATATTCTAATATGATGAAATAAATAATAAGTATCAAGAAATAACAAAGGCTCTATTGTAATAGTAATCCTTGACCGCATGACGGCGCCACCATCACCATTCGCCACAAAATATTGTAGCTGGGTCTCTATTTATATATACTCTTTGTGATATACCTTAAAGCGTTAAAGTAAAGTGACGCTACCAGGACAAAACCTTCTTTTCTTTTCAAAAAGGAGATGGATCAACCGTAGTTCTTTAATATGCGCTAGAGGGTGTTTGATGAAGCAGCTGTTTCAAATAATAACAAATGTAAACAAAAAAAATATGGACAGACCGTAGTTTACTTTTTTAACAATAGGTGCCGCTTATCCATTTAACATTTGAATGAAATGTTAAATGGATAAGCAGCACCTATTGTTAAAAAATAAAACTACGGTTTGTCCATCATTTTTTTGTTTACATTTTCTTGTCGCGCTACTTTACTTTAACGCTTTAATATACCTTATCTCAATGTATCTTGTGGGAATCGACGTTCCAATTGCAATTGCAGGGCGACAGCTGACTATTTTGTTGTGATATCACAAGTGCTACGCTTGAATTCTAGTTCAGTTTGTATTGTAAAGCGAAAATGCGATATTCTCGAGGGAGTAATGGTGTCTGTGCCATCCCTTCTTGCTCTAATCCACGAGATGCATAATATTTGCACTTCCGACGAGGGATCCCAATATCCAACATCTGTGGATTGCACGATGCAGAAGATCCGACAGGATTGACCTAAAGAATGCGAAGATCTGCGATCGTCATTTTACTCCAGATGACTTCCAAAGGAATATTCAAGCTGGAAGAATAGGAAGAAGCTTTAGTTTCAAGTTGTTCCTTCACTCTTCATCCCTGGATCACCCTCCTCAAGTGTGTCCAAGTCCTTCAGACAGATTCGTCAAGAAGCCCGTGAACGAAAAAAATTGTGAGTTGACTAGTGAGAAGGAATAAGGAACTCTCAGTCACGAAAATGAAGCTGTCCTGCTACAAAGCTAAGTGCCTCAAACTTAGCTCATAAAACTTTAAGGAAACTTTAATTAGAACCTCATTGGAAAAAAATTACACAGCGAATTCAAACAAGAAGGTTAATTAATCCTTTGACAAAGTTCATTCGTCGCTACTCAAAAGAAGATGTAACTACCGCCCTCATTCTACGGAGCATATGTACCCGGGCCTTTGAGTACTTGCGCTCACGGAAACTCCTTCCTCTGCCTAGTCGGCAAACACAGGAAAAATTCCAATGACTGTTCCAACGAGGGTCTCTCCTATATTGCTGGATACTCAGAAAGTTTAAAGACCTCCACCCACATTTGGGGAAACAGACGAGTAACATTGAAGGATTTGAAGAAACACAAAGTCCTTGGATTGAGTTATTACCGCCCCTTCTCCCGATTTTTGAAGTTCTGCCACCTCTTAGAAAATCATTTCCATTTTTTCATAATAGCCATCAAGACGCAATCGATAAAGACCCCATGTTTTTCTAAGAATTTTTAAGCCACTTATCAATTTATATCCAAATTGGTCAAAAGAAATTATTATTGCTTTTGTAATAATAATAAAGAACACGGATTCGAGTCAATTTTCTTAATAAGCTACTTAAACTGAAAAATGCTAGTGAAAACTTAAACACATAGGCCAGGTTACTAATTAGCGTAATTCTATTCATATTCTTATGTTCCCTTTTTTGAAATGTACATATGTAGAATTCTATTGTGATTTATAAATTTCTTGAAATAAATGAAAATCTTGAGTTTAAAAATTGTTTTTATTGTTTGAAATTATTTGCTAATTACTTAAAATAATGAATACTAATGATATATCATTTACTTACCAAATTGTTCATGCAACATGGGTTCTGTACACTAGCACAGAACATATTGTAATGAAATATTTTCAATTGAAAGATACAGTTGAGAAATAATTACTAAATCATAGCACTAAAAAATAATGTTTTTTCATTGTAGCATTCGTGACGTCACAAAATTATTCCTTTTGATCAAGAGCATAATTCAAAGATTTCCTCTTTGACTCACCTTATTTATATTCTCCTTGGTGCCAAAGGAAATGTTTTTATTAAAAAATATTTGTCCTTTACAGGTAGTTTGGAGGTTGCGTAAAATGGTGGGGTAAAAAGTTCCATTGAATAAAAAAGGAATGAAATCTTAATACATACAGTAGTTATAGTAGTTAATGTAGTTATATTATCATTATTATCGTTTACAATAAATTAAATAGCAATGTTGAATACTAGATTAATTAAATAAGTTTAATATTGAAACATTATAAATTTAAATAAGATTTAGTAACAAAATATAAGAAATTAACATATACATAAGAGATCTTGTATTAAAAAACACTTATTTCAAATTGGACCTAAAGGGCACGAAAAATTCTTTGACGATGGATAAAGTTTCCAGCGAAAATTCCCCTCCTATTGTGATCATCTTTTAGGAGTTTTTTTAGTCGCAATGACAAGTATTTTTTCAATACAAGATGAATTAAACAATTGAAGTGATTTTCTGTTCCAATTGCAGTGTTGGAGCAATGTTCAACATTTACAGAACTAAAAATATTACTTTTTAACATAAGGAGGCAAATGTAAGTTAACTTTTCTATAGCTTTTTTATCATAAAAAGAAATAGTTTTGGATCGTAGAACTTCTTCGGTATGATAAAGGAGCTCACAAAGTGATCCAGAGGGATGAAGTAATCCCTTTTTTTCATCTTCATAATAGTTTTTCATTAGAATAAGTGAACGATTAGGACAAGGATCTATTTCAGAATGCTTCAAAGCACTTCTGCATTCAATGCATTTTAAAGCACTAAGAAGCACTTTACAATAGAACCCGGCAATATATGCTATTGTAGCAGAGCAAACTTTACAATCTCGAACTGTACAAAAATGATTTTCGACGTCGTTTTCCTTTCCTGACTCATAGCTACAGCTAAACTCCATAATATCGAACTGCTGTTGAAATTCGAGTCCGGAGAAAGAAGCTGATGAAAGAGAGAGGACCACAGTTTCGTCTTGAGCAATACAATTTGCTGCTACACTACCCAATACATTTTTTCCTGCTTTCACCAGCAATTTTCTGAAAGCCCATCTGAATTGTTTAGGTGTAGGATTGTAGGCCCAACCGTTTCTTAACCGGATGGATGAGAAAAAGGTCTCCAAATGGTCTTGACTGAACTTGTAGCAAGATAGCGATTCGAGATGAGCACCTTTAAAACAGTTTCTTGGTAAAGTGTCTTCACAGATTGAATACAAGTCAGCAATCCCAAGAAGCCGCATTTACGAGGTGACATGATCACTTTTTTTCTATCGAGTGTAGTGAGATTTTTATACATAGCTATAACTTTAGAAAACACATCTTCACAAGCAGTAAAATTACAAGCACTCAAAGAGGATTTCAACGATGTGCCCAAGCCATTCCTTGAATTTAAAATATCAAATAGCTTATCATGCAGTTCAATGAAATCTGCAGTTGCCAATACATCTTCGTTGTCAAATCCATCAATAGAGTTTCCATGAAGCCACCTTAAAGATTTTGAAACGCTGTTGCTAGCTATTGCCTGTACAGCTAAAACAACTTTCATCTTATTTCTTTTATATCGTAAGTGCTTTTCTCCTAATTTGTTGCCCAATCTAAATCCATGCTTGTCTTGGAACATGTGCAATCTTTCCAGGAATTCCCATCTCACCACTCCTCTTCCAATCCACACCAAGGCTCCGTAGTCATGAATAGTAGATCTCAAGAGCTTAATCATGTGGGGGGGGGGGGGGGATCAAGAATAGCATTCACAAAATGATTTGCTCCAGGACAAGGGTTTGAAAACGTAGTTTTCAATTCATTCAAGTCGTTGGGCTGAAGGTTCGCTCCTAATGCATTAAATGTGCTGAGTTCCGTCCATAGTGAGGGTCCAAACATTAACTCCAACCTGATGGCTCATCTCAAGGCAGTTTCTAATAAGCCCTGCTTGAATGGCAGCTCTTGTTCCTCGTACAAAAAAATAACCAACAGGTAGCTTCCAGTGGCCCTTCAACCCGACCAACATGAAAACAATGGCTTCCTTGGCAGCTGTTTCTGATTCTCCAAAGTGAAGGGAACCATAGTCAACTGTCCCAAAGGTCCTTTTCAAAGTTTTGTCGAATTCTACAAGCTCCTTTAGAGACATACCATCAACTAAAAGAGCAGCATCCTTGTAAATAGCCTTAGAATCTTCTTTCCTCATTCTATTTAATTCTTCAAAAGCTTCAGATTGAAAACCGGAAGACAGGAAAATGAACTTAACCAAGTTCGGAGAGATGAGGGTGATGGCAGTGCAAAAGTTTTTCTTAGAAAATCATAAGCCTTTGGAGAATGAAAATGTAAAGTAAAGGCAAACTCCTTAACTTCTTCGGAATAAGCTGAGGACTTAGATTT
The DNA here is from genome assembly GCA_013387185.1 of Caligus rogercresseyi. Lineage (NCBI taxonomy): Eukaryota > Metazoa > Arthropoda > Copepoda > Siphonostomatoida > Caligidae > Caligus > Caligus rogercresseyi. The sequence goes on from CP045894.1 coordinate 3,589,543, forward strand.
CCTAGTAAGCAATTGCAAAATGAGGTCTCGGTCACCATCGAATTTTTCAAGGGCAACAGCGGCTTCCATATTTATCAAGCCTTCTTCTCTTAGTCCATTGATGGTGTCCATAAGCTTATGGTTCCTCTTTGCTGATCTCTGCGTCTGCTTTGCTAGTCTCATATTGCTCTGGTGCAGTATTGAAACCCTTGATTTAAGCTCCTCGCACTTTTTACGGATAAGGTCTTTATCATCTGGGTATGCATACCCATGTTCATAAAAAAATTGCTTTGCATCGTCCTCATCCCCTTCTCTTCCTCCACCTCGTCTTCAATCCGGCTTAGTCCTGCAGAGAAATTTATACTTTGACAATTTTGGATAACAATATCTAATGATACCAATGAGAAGGAGCTGATTGATAGAATAGAATTCTTAAAATACTTTCACACCCCCCAAATTACAATTGAAAGCATTCGTTTACTATGGAAGAGACTTACATAACTTCAAACGAAATATTTATGTATATCATATGTATAACTATAGGTATTGGTCATTCAAATTCGAAAAATACTGCAAGTTCATAGAAAACTATATTTTATTTTACATTTTATCCTTAGTTTGGCACTCTCTTATTCTCTCTGATTTTAACACCGACTTGACATAGAAAGAGAAAAAAAAACTGAAAACATAGAGACATCATAGTATTAAACCTCACAAACCTCTCCCTTTAAAAAAAATATTCTCACAGATTTTTTACTAATTATTTTATTATTTTTACATTTATTACAAAAAATACAATACATTTTGATGCGTTGTTTCTTTTATCTTTTATATGAATTATGAGGGGCGGTCTTACTGTCTTCCTTCTTCACTTTCGTCGTCAAATCGGCCAGAAAAATGCACTGTAGCAGAGTCCTTCTCTCTGCTCCTTTATGTACAGAGTGGTAGAGCAAAAATTAGAAAATGACAAAGGCCAATTGAAGGCTGAAATAGTTTATTTTAGAGCCATTTGAATGGTAAATTCCTGAAACAAAATATGTTAAGGATACAGTAAGTTACAATTTTTATTCAATGTGTCTCCATTATTCCTGATGATGGCTTCAATACGTGGACGAACGGAGGCACAGCTGGTCTTGATGAAGTCCTCCGACATGTTGTCCCACTCCTTGGTGATGGTGGCCTTCAGGGCCTCGACACTGGTGTGTGAGGTTTTGTTGGTCTTGCCCTCCAGGAAGCTCCAGACAGCGAAGTCTAGAGGGTTCACATCCGGCGATGAGGAGGGCCAGAAGTCCGCCGGCCAGAAGGAGGCCATGTTCCCCTTGCAGAACTCCTGAGCCTTCTTGAACGTGTGAGCCGGGGCTCCGTCCTAGGTGAACACATAATTGTTCATTGGGAATGTGCTCTTTAGCTATGGCAAGACCTTGTACCTAAGGACCTTGTAGTAGACATCAGAGTTGACCTTCTCATTGGGCCTGAAGAAGTGTGGGGGCATCTTGTTGCCGTCGGAGGCCACGATACACAGGACCTCGTGGACGGCCCTGGTGACGGTGATGAGAGCAACGTTTCTCTCGGCGGCCATCTTCCTCATGGACTTGGTGGGTTCCTTCTTGATGTTCTCCTGCAGGAGGTTCAGGAACTCACCACTTCGTTTTTGTTGTGTCCCCCAGTCCCAGGTTTCTTGGAGATCGGATCCATGCCTTCCATGGCCTTCCTGATGTTGTAGACCGTGGCCAAGGATACCTTGATCTGGGTCGTGATCACCTTCGGGTCGACTTGGGCGCAGAGGAGATCAATCGCCCTTTGCCTTTTCATCTCTTGCTCAGACATTTTTGGTTATACAAAAACACAACAGATACCAGTTTGTAGGATTTTGTTTACTCTTTCGAATGGCACCAAGCTCAAGATTATAAAACAAAGAACAATGGAGCTAGGGCCTTTAAAAGTCCATTCTAATTTTTGCTGTACCACTCTGTATATTATTATATTTAATTAAAATTTGTGAAATAAGATTTATATTTGAAAAAAGAGGTATAAAAGGAATACCTCTAATAAAAATAAGAACAGTTTAGACTAGATAACCAAAGGTGCAAGTCACTCATTCCCTTTGGTTACAACTCTCAAAGTTCGTGAAATACAACTGTATTAAAATGCATATGATTTTTTCTCTCCATTAACATAATAGAAATCCTCTCATGATGTAGTTAAATTTATCTTAGTTTATTTTTGGGAAAGCAAATTATTAGCAGTTCTGATTAAATATTCAACAGTGCTAGACGATAGTGATATAAAAATATAGAAGGCTCATTCTCTTCAATAGCAGAGAGACATCATTCAGCTCTCGCCTGCGCCCAATATAAACAAAATAATTTGTACACCGTCATAGTAAGCTGATCATAGAATATAATGATTTGTTTATATTGGGCACAAGGACGTACTTCTCTGAAGAATCCATAGAGATAGAAACATAGAGGGCTTATGGATTCTTCAGAGGAATACGTCATATTGCCACATATAAACAAATCATTCTATCTCTATGATAAGATATTAGGAAGATTTGCCGAGGAAAATATGGACTGGGAAGAAATGGACCAGGAAAGAATGGACCAAGAAGGAATGGACCAAGGTAGAAAAGGAAAATGATGACTCATGGAAGAAATGGACCAAATACCATAATTTGTGGGATTTTGAACTACATACAATTGACATAAAGAAGAGACTATTTATCTAAAATTGCAAAAATAAAATCATTCTATGTCATTATTTACTCAGTTCATATGAGAAATAGTATTTGTACTATACTACCTTCTTGGCCCATTCTTTCCTGGTCCATTTCTCCTAGTCCATATCTCCAGGTCCATTTCTTCTGGACACCCTATGATCACTTATGATGATTTAATACAAATTACCTTGTTTACATTGGGCACAGGCGACAGGTGATCGATCTTTCTCTGCTGTTAAAGGAATAAGCTCTTTATATATCTATGTCTTTATAACTCAATGTTATAGACAGACATTCTATTTATTACTTTTAAGCAGATTTTCAACCAATTGTGAAATATCAACACGATCTAATGAGGCAATCAAACTAATGATATTGAAGTAAAACCTTTGATGCAGGGAAAGGTGCAACATCAAAATATGAGAATTTATAAGTTGGCGCTCATTTACTGCAATTCATGACATAAAATTAATCGATGTATCCCATTCAAGCCACTGTAATCGAAAAAAAATAGATTGTTGATGATTTTAAGCAATACAAAATGTGTAAAATGATATTGTTAAGTAGCAAAAAAGTGTATGTAATCCCTAAAGAATAAATACATGTTTAAACATGCCTTCAAAGTATTCCCCTTTTTTGTTTTTATACCTACAGCATTATTTAAACAAATTTATTCTCTGACACAAGAAATATCAATACATACTTGTTTTCTTATTTTGCATATTTCTCATTGCTTCATTAATTGATTGAATGTGTAAAATACATATTTTAAGCGCACATGTGAAAAGCTCACGCCCACAAAAAATACGATATTCCTCCATGTGCCTACAGGATGTATATACATATATTACGTCACATATTTTTGACGACCTATTCATTACATATATTGATTCCTATCAAGGACAAGTTGCTTCTATAAAAATATATTCATTCGACATAGTTTAAATTTGCTGACACGGCTTATTTTTTATAGATTGTTAAAGACCTTCAAATTCGTTCTATAAATACATAATTATTCATGCCGTAGAGACCTTTCAATTTCTTTCACTTAAAAATAACCATTCATTATTAAAGACCTTCGATTTCTTATGTACTTTTTTACGGTGTTCAGAAGAATCAGGAAGAAATGAACCAAGATAGAAAGGAAAATGATGATTCATGGAAAAATGGCATGGGTAGAGATATAAGGACATAGGGAGGTTATTGGGTTCTTCAGAGGCATCCGTCATATTGCCCAATATAAACAAATCTTTTATCTCTATGATTAACTTACGATGACGGTGTACAAATTACTTTGTTTACATTGGGCAGAAGCGACAGCTGAACGACGATGTTCTCTCATAGAGATATAAAGATATAGAGAGCTGATTGGATCCTTCAGAGAAATACGTCATTGTGACCGTAAAAAACTTTTAAAAAAGATATACATTAAACCTCGATATAACGAACTTAATTTCGTTATATATGAGGCTAGTTCGGCCAGCTCCAGGAAGTTCGGTATCCTCAGATATAACGAACTTAAGTTCGTTATATCTGAGGATTGTTCGGCTAGCTCCAGGAGGTTCGTTGTATCCGAAGTTCGTTATACAAAGGGGCGTTATATCGAGGGTTTACTGTAGAGAGTTTATTCTCTAAATCATTCATAGATTCTATCTCTAAGATCAGCTTACGATGACGTCGTATAAATTACTTTGTTTATTTTGAACACACATAAACATTAGAACGCTGTTTCTCTGCCATTGATGGGAATCAGCTATCTATATCATTATATCCTATGGTTTCTTGCTATTGAAGGGAAACAGCAGCTCTCTATATCTATATACCTCTATGGTATGTAAAAGTATTTGAGTGGAATACAGCTAAGTATCGTACAAATACTATTGATCATATAAATTGAGTAAATAATGACATAAAATAAATTTATTTTTGTAGTTATAGCATAAATAAGTTCATTGTGTTTTTATTATACGGAACAAATATTTATTTAGGTCTTTCTTCATGTGGCATCATTTATCTTTTTCTATCTTGTGCAATTTTTTCCTAGGGCCTTTTTTTCTTCAACTATTTTTTTATAATACCCTCTTTTGCCACAATAATCAAGTCAGTTATAATTGAATATTAAAAAATAATATGAAACGGATATTGTTAGAAATATATTATTATTTATTTTGTTATATAACGATAAAACTCCGAGAACAAATATGAGGAACTTCTAAATGAATAAGAATTATTATTCAAAACCAATACATTTGTTCTATTAACGATGTGTGGTGAACTTAGTTGATCTAAAGATGATTATGAAGGAATCCATGCGAAAAAGTAATATACATATTTAAAAAATATTTTTAATCAAGCAAAATTAATATTATGACGTCTTCACTAAATTTTTTCAATCAATGTGTGCTAAAATCAACGAATGAGATAGACACAAGTAGCCATTTATGTCTGTTTGTCGTTCACTGAATGATTCCATTAGTTGGACAATACTTATCAAGCATGCTGTAATATGTTTTGTTTATAGAAACGCGCAAGGAAAAATATAGTCATGAATATTATCCAATAGAAACATAAAGTAGCTGATTAATTAGGTGAATTATTTATTTATAAAGAGTTCATTGATTATAATCCTTCTTACAACGTTTCCTGAATGACAAGAAAAGTTCCAGCTCATTAAAGTGAAATAGGTAATTAATAATATTGTTCTATTTGTTCGTGAGTAGGAAAAACTATAATTTTTGTCAAAAAAAATGAATGAACGAAATACCTAGCTAATATGGTTATTAAATACGAATTGCTTAATGGTTTTTTATCTGTCTGCTTGATAATACATTTCATCTTTATTTAGTTCTAAGAAATATATTCATATATAAGAACAAAATATCTTGGAATATGTTAAACAACAAGTTTGATTTCAAAATATACAAACAAAGATAAAAGAAATAGCTTAAATGTAACCACCATAAAACGCTTTATGAAGAAAACAAATAGAACAACTAAAATATGATATATATATATATATATTATATATAAATATAATATATATATATATATATATATATATATATATATATATATATCTATATTATATATATATATATATATATATATAGATATATAGTGATGCAAGGAGTATTATAACCTGAAATAGGAACTCCCTCCTTTTCCGTTTTTCTTTTTTACGAAGGTAGTTAAAATTTGACATAAAAAGACGAGAGTTCCTATTCCAGGTTATAGTATTTCCTGGATTGTCATATTCCTTAAGAGTCCTAGCCAGTTAATATTCACACTACCTTATATTGGGAACTCCCTCCTTTATCCTTTTCTTTTTTTTTACGAAGGTTGTTAAGCTTTGACATAAAAAGACGAGATAAAAAGACGAAATAAATTATAATTTATTTTCAATAAATATCCGCTCATGTGGAAAATAAATAAAAATAAGTATCTCTTTTTTCCCACTTAACTCCTGAGTTCTTGTATTTATCTGATAAAAATTGAGGATCAACTCTCACCAAGTTTTAAGTATTTAAAAGCAAGGAAACAACTTGCGTTTGGACGTCCATACTACTATTAGAGCATATCCATTTACGATGACGTCACTCAGGGAATACTATAACCTGGAATTGGAACTCTCGTCTTTTTATGTCTTTATGTTTTATTTTATAAATTTATGAATAATTATTCATAAATTAAGTAAAAATAAAAATGGAAACTTGTGAAACTTTTGAAAACCAAAAATATTTTTTAAAGCTTGAACTCAATTTTCTTTTTAAGACCTTAAATATCGGAAATATTAAAAGCAACCTTGAAAAAATGTTAATTTAACTAAAGCCATCTTGAATATATATAACAAAAAGGTCCTATAAACACAAACTAAAATACAACTAAAACAAATATAATACAACTAAAATAAATCTATAATTGTTCATTTTTTGGCCTTATTGTATTTCATATCTTATGACCTACTTGCCACACTCTGATTGTGCCACTTCATTCAGCTTGAGCTTTGCAGATATTAATTGTAGACGTATGACTTGGTATATAAATATATCGTCCGTTTGTAAGTTGTGTCGAAATTCGGTGATTCCAAAAAATAACTACAAGGGGGTCGCTATTTATTTTTCGATACATTATATTCAAGAAATATAGAACAAAGTTAAAACAATTGCTGCCAATTTATATTCATCTTGCATTTGGTAGTTTTTTTTACATTGGAAACGATCGATATCGTAATATTATTTACTGCCGATAGTCTCCTACATACAATACCAAATATGAATGGATAGTCCCAGCCATGCTTATTTGATAAGGAAATAGCTCTATTATACAATACACAATATTGTAAATGTGTTTTTCATGAACGATTCGTTTAAAATGATATAATTTGGAAAAAATAATATGATGCATAAAGTCCGGCAAAAGTGAGATTCGTTCGTACAATATCGTCCCCATAGAGCACAAAATATTTGTTCTTTAATGAGTTCTTTTATTTAACAACATTATTCATTAATAAACAAATGTTGAGCAAGAATTATATATCATAATTTTCTGAAACAACGGTTTTGCCTATCATTATAAATTATACGATGGACGTTTGAAAAAACAATATTTTTATTTTTATAATTATTGGGCCAAATAGCAGAGCTGCGACACCCGAATGTTGTAAATCGGTATTTATAACTGGAAGCGTTGTTACCACCTGGTGCTGTGAAGAAGTTGAACTTTGCAAAATAAATAAACAACTGAGGAGCTGAAAGCGCATTTAATATCGGACAACGACTAACAAAAGACTTTAAAATCCGAGTGTAATATGATTTATATACAAATAACATGTATTAAATTTCAAATAATCTCTAATAGTTTATAACAAATTATGTACTTCATTGTCTTTTGTTATAAATTGTCCGATACTAAATGCATATGAAGAAGTCACAGAGACGATACATTAATAAATTTCTGTATCTTTTTTATATACCGAACTGATCGATATTCGGTAGATATATAATAAAATCTACCCAGGCTTGTGAGCGTTCAGCTTTTTTTGCGTTCAGCGTTCCGTTCAGCGTTAAAAAAAAATTAGCGTTCCGTTCAGCGTTCCGTTCAATATTTTTGCGTTCAGCGTTCCGTTAGCGTTCAGCGTTCAAATATTTAAAAAAGAATTTCCCAAAAAAGTACTGCGTAGTGATGACTTTTTTTTTTTTTGAAAAGAATTTCAAAAAAACTACTGCGTAGTGATGACTTTTTTTTTTTAGAAAAGAATTTCCAAAAAAAGTCCAAGAAAAGTTTGGAAAAAATTGAACGCTGAACGCAAAACCCCTTTTTTTGCGTTCAAGGTTCAGCGTTTAAAAAAAAGTTGCGTTCCGTTCATTGAACGTGCGTTCATCTAAATGCCGTTCAATTTTGCGTTCCGTTCACAAGCCTGAATCTACCCAATACCGAATTGGCGGTACCGAATCCCAGCTCTGCAAAATATGTAGTACAAGAAAATAAAGATAAGATTAAATTATGCAAAATGAAATTATTTGTTGACTTGCAGATTCTACCTAGCGTTACCTGGGATTTTTTAAGAATGTCCACTTTGACCTAATGGTCACCTCAAAACTTGTCCATAAAAATGACCAATACATAACTTATTGTTTGTAGAAACAGAGGACCGAACAAACGAATTAACGATCAAGTTTTTATTAGCATATATTTTATCCCCCAAAAACAACCATCTACTCAAAAGTATTTCTTAGTAATCCGAAATTCTTCTCATAAAATTTTGTCGCAATCTAACACGCCATTATTAATAAATCGTAAAAAAACGTTTGTCCGCAAAAAAAAAAAAAAACATGTGGAAAACGAATTTTTCGGTAATAATCTAATAACTGACCCCTCCAAGTCATCTAAAATATATACATTTAAAAAAATCTAACTTATCAATTTTAGCAAAACATTGCAATAAACACTCCATCAGCCCTCAATAATATTATTCACTGAAAATGTTGTCAATATCTAATGAATTGTGTGGGAGTTTATGGGGGAAAAAACGAAAAAATGAAGGAAGTTCTTATTTTATTAGTATAGATGAAGAAATAAAAGTACTCGTACCATAGAAATAAAAATATATATAGAGCTTATTCCCTTCAGCTGTACTTTTGTGTCCAATATAAACAAAGTAATTTGACCTACGTCATCGTAAGCTGATAATAGAGATAGAAATATATGTTTATATTGATCACAAAACCGTATTCCTAATAAGCCCTCTATGTCTTAATATCTCTGAGACAAAAACGTATTCCCATAGAGATATAAAGGCATAGAGGGCTTATTGGATTCTTCAGAGGAATACGTTTTTGTTCCAGATATAAACAAATTTTTCTATCTCTATGGTCAGCTTACGATGACGTAGATCAAATTACTTAATTTATATTGGACACAAAATAGAGCTGAACGATGTTTCTCTGCTATTGAAGGGAATAAGCCCTCTATATATTTATATTTCTATGACTCGTACTCATACTCGGTATTGGTGTATACTCAAAATTGAGTAAAGTCACTCTAACTTGGTCTGCAAAAAATATCCGAAGCATTACTAATTGTTAAAAGTAATATTTTTCTTCTTTCTTATTAAAGATAAAATAATCACAATTCATCTCCCTTATATAAACAATTTGATATTTGATTTATTTGGTCATATAAATTAATTATCATTTGGCAGTACTTTTTTTCATCCACTCCTTGATCTACATTTCATTATTTGTACTTTATGCAATTATATATTATCTTTTTAACTTTTCACGAATTTCATATTACAAACATAATAAATAGTTGTCAAAATAGGCTTTTAATATATCATGATAATTAGGATTTTATTATTATTATTCCACAGTTCTTTAAAAACACATACAAATAATATATAATATGTATTTAAAAATTTAGGTAAATACGTAAAAAATACACAAATAAACATTATAGTTTAATTTTTTTACCTCAACAGAAAACGTTCTAATTAAATTACTGATTATTAAACAGATCGGTACACTGCAATCATATTATATAATGCAAATGACATAAACTTAAAATCACTGATAATAATATAATTCATTATATCACAGTAAAATTATATAACACAGATGATGACAACTAATTAAAATCTTTAAGTCTTTTTAAAATTATTTTAAGACATTTTTGATGACTTAGCGCTACCGATGGGAAGTATTTAATTTCTTCTGACGCCCCGGTCCACGAATTGTCGAAAAGGGTAAGCATCTTGAGGTCTAAGGCAGTGTACCTTGCTGCAGCCGATAGAGGTTCATTTGTTGTAATCCTTTTCGCGATGAGGGAACTTTTTTTTTTTTTTTTTGCCTATATGGTTCGATAGAATTGCATCCAACAGGATATAAATAAGCATTATAGCATTAAAATTAGTCTATCGAACCTAGGATCTAGCAATTAATAACTCCCTTCTAAACGCTAAAGGTCTCATCGCGAGGTGCATCACCAATAATGTTCCCATCAAAGCCTCTGATTTGAGATCCATCATGATCTCTGCTGCAGCAAGGTATACTGCTCTGGACTTAAAGATTCCCTCACTTTTGGATTCCACATGGACGTTAGCAGCGAGAGAGGTGAAATTTTATCCTTCATCCTCACTCTGCCATAGGAAGACAATCAAGAGAATACTGAAATTTTACAAGAACTCTTATTGATTAATTTTCGTGTAAATGACTGTTTTTATGATTTGTTAATTATCTGTATGTTTTAGATTTGATTGTTGAGTGTATCTCATGACTTTTATCTGCTTGTTTGTTTGTTCCATTACGTTGCTAAAAATCTAAGCTAGAATGCTTATTGATGTAAAAATTTACGCATTAGCATCGTTTTTCTTTTATACATTGTATATTTTTTGGAGCTGTAATAAAAATAAAAACTTTTTAAACAACTATTTTTTGCCTATATGGTTCGATTGAATTGCATCCGATGAATAAGCATAATATCATTAAAAAGAGTCTACCGAACCTACGATACTCTTATCAATGAGGCCATCCCCTCTCGGGAGAAGTCGAATCTGCACACCCAACATTGAGAGTTGAACCCACCTTAACAAACTTCCTTATTATTTATTCTATTAGTAATATGAAATTGATGAAAAATTTGTAAGATAAAATGTTATTGCATAAAGTATTATTATTATTATTGACTGGCATGTCTTGTAAACGTTACATGAGAAACTATTCTAAAATCGATGTATGCATTTAAAACTATTAAATTAATATACGAGGGTTGGTCAATAAGTCCGTGACTTTTTGTATTTCCGTCCATATAGTTTGGTTTTCCACACTGCTCCTGTCAACAAGCATCTATCAGCTGACTTCTGTTAAAGTTTGAACACGCTGGGTCTTTTAGAGTTTGTGTTTGACAGTCTTTACAGACAAACAACTTCGTGAATTGTGTAGAAAATGGAGAAAAGTGAATTTCGTGTGCTCATCAAGCATATTTTTGGCGGGAAAAAACCATCGCTGAAACAAAGGCTAAGCTCGATAAATACTATGGAGACTCTGCAACATCGATATCAATGGTAAAAAAGTGGTTTACAGAATTTCGTTGTGGTCGTACAAGCACCATTGATGCCGAACGCTCTGGACGCCCAGTTGATAGTCGCTACACCAGAAACAATTCAAAAATTCATGATATGGTGTTGGCCGATCGGAGATTGAAAGTGCGGGAGATTGTGGAAGCCATAGGCATATCACATGGGTCAGTGGTTTCGATTTTGAAAGATCACTTGGCTATGAAAAAGCTATCCGCAAGATGGGTGCCGCGTTTGCTCAAATCGCCATAAACGCATCGGGTGACAACTTCGATGGAATGTTTGGCTTTGTTCAACCGCAATAAGGACGAGTTTTTTCGCCGATTTGTAACAGTGGACGAAACATGGATCACTACACTCGATTTTGAAAGATCACTTGGCTATGAAAAAGCTATCCGCAAGATGGGTGCCGGTTTGCTCAATTGTAATACAATGCAAAAGTCCATACATGTGTTGTTTCCATGGCGAAATTTTACGAATTACGCTATGAATTGCTCACTCATCCGCCGTATTCTCCAGATTTAGCCCCGAGTGACTATTTCTTGTTTCCGAGCCTTAAAAATGGCTTGCCGGAAAGAGATTTTATTCCAACAATGAAATCATCTCACAAACAAATACATATTTTGAGGACCTCGAGAAATCTTATTTTTGGAAGGGATAAAAAAATTGGAGAAACGCTGGACGAAGTGTATAGAGCTCAAAGGAGACTATGTTGAAAAATAAAATTAGCTTTTGTCAAAAAAACTTTGTTTCATTTAAAAAGTCACGGACTTATTGACCAACCCTCGTATATTCAAACTGTACAAAAGTAATTTCCGATTCATTAATTTTTGTATTCCTCAAAATGTATACTAAACATTGAATAGAAGTACAAAAATATTTAAGTATATTGACGTACATACACATCTTTGGAACACGTTATTTCCTACTTTTTTGCTTCGAAATGCACATTTTAAGTAATTGAAAACATAATGAATGAGTGTTTATTTTCATTATATTATTAAAATACTTTTTGTTTACTCAAATTAGTCGTCTTATTGGGAAAAGTCCTCTATAATAGATACAGCTTTTTCTCAAAAAAAGAAGACTAATTTAAGTAAATAAAATGTATTTTGATAATATAATCAAAATTATGGGATTAAAGTTTTTATTTCCATGTTTTTTACCCGTCGGATTAATCGGACGTAGATCGATCAATATCGTTTTTGTTTATGAACTATCGGTATCGGCCACCAAAAATGTAACATCAATCGGCCTCTAAGTTTTTACTTATAATCCGAACTGGGACTACAAATTGAAGTTCCGTCCTACTGGCAATCGATATCTGCTAACGATATATTCCATTCCGAAATAAATTGTATAGAAAAAAATTGCCAAACAAATATATTTCATTGGTAACAGTGAAGTTCGGAGGAGATAAATATATATTAATTAAGAGATAATGACTTAGATGAATATCAAGATTACTACTTAATAACATTGTATGTATTTGTGATGCTCTCCAGGACTCAAAATAAGCCATTTTCATTTATTACAACTACTCAATTGGAAAGAGTAGTCATACTCTTTATTATTATTATTATTAATATTCAATAAAGGCAGTAAACTTTTTGTGATTTATAATATTGCATTTACGTTTTTATCATTTTTCCTATTCTAAATTAATGTGATTTTCAATTTTGATATATTTTCCCCCAATATCCTTTCCCCCTAATATCCCATATAAGCAAGGATGAAAGTAAACCGGAACGCCGTACCGGCAAAAGATTTAAGATCAGTACAGTATTCCGAAAAGAAGAAGATATAAGTCGGAACTATGAAAAAAACATCTCATTGCACGACAATGAATTACATTTCAAATTGCATATTATCACATACTTGTATGTGCAGAAAGTCGTAACAGGATTACCACCCCCTGGGTTTTTACCATAGAGATATAAAGATATAGAGAACTTATTGGATTCTTCAGAGAAATACGTCAGTGTGTCCACAACATAGAGATAAAAAGATATAGAGAGCTTATTCCCTTCATCTGCATTTTTGTGTCCAAACTAAACAAATTAATTTGATCTACGTCATCGTAAGCTGATCATAGAGATATAATCTATCTCTATGATCAGCTTACGATGATGTAGTACAAATTACTTTGTATATTCTGAACACACAGAATACAGCTGAATGTTGATTCTCTACTATTGAAGGGAATCAGCTCTCTATATCTTTAACTCTCTATGGTGCCATTTACCCCCCCCCCCCCGTGCCCATTTACCCCCGATTACTAATATTTTTGTTATCTCTTAAAGTCCATTTATGAAGTTAACTATGTTTTTAGTCATTCGCAAAAGCGACACTACTGGTTAGCACGCAGTCACAGTTCTTAAGAATGGGAATCTGTATAAATTATACGTGGTTAACTTTGCTAATTTCGTTTCTTAGACCCTTATATTATGGCCAGCTATGTAAGACCAAACAAGCATACAGTTTGTAACCTTTTTTCTATGATTTCATGAAGGAACTGCTTTGCCAAAAGGAACAATATTGGGCGACCAAAATTGCTTGGACAGTTTGGTGGGAAATGAGCGGTTTTCTGAGCCTTGGAACGATTTAGAGATTCACGAACACACATTTAATTTATACAGGTTCAAATTCTAAAGAACTGTGACTGCGTGCTATCCAGTAACGTCATTTTTGTTACCTTTTAGAATCGTAAGCGGCTTTACTATTTCCTAGGACCTTACAGCAGGAACAGAGTGGGAAGAATTTATCCACCGGGACAATTATGCCCTAGCCAGCCTTATAGAGGCCCCTATATGCCATTGGGAGGCTGTCAACGGTCGTTTATGTTTCTTGAGGCCAGCGGCCCACCGGGAATATTCCTGGTACTCCCGCTGGCCATTCCGCCCCTGAATTACAGTTACAAACAGTCATTAAAAATAGTGGACTTTATAAAAAGACTTTAAGGGATAAATTTGCAAAGTTATAATGTAAGGAAACGAAAAGAAAGAAGTTGAGTGAATAGTATAATTGCAAATCAATCAAATAAAAATATTATATGATCGATATTAGGAACATAGGTTTCAGACATTAATGGAATTTTGCCATAAAAATATAGTTAACTTCATAAGTGGATTTTGCGGGATAAAACATATTAGTAAAAGGGGGGGGGGGAGGCAAATGGCACGGGGAGTAAAAGCCGAGGGGGTGATTGTCGGGTGGTGGTAAACTCGCAGAAGTGTATGGGGTCATTATAAAATACAGAGATCTGGTATTAAACATAGAATCACTTTCATCCCTGTATATTATCACTATATATATTTATGTCTCTATGCTTTAATATATCAGGTTTTTATTCAATTTTTTCATATGAGGATGAGATACCGATACCAATTATTTGCATTTTGAAAACTAACCTAATACCTTATATGCGTGTTATATATGTTAATATCTTCACGCTTTTAATTCATTGCATTGAATAGGTTTATAATTATTATTTATTTTTTGATAGGGAGATGAGACCGTTTGCCTGGCAGACTACTGTGATGTCTTCCGATGTCGAGGCTTTGAGCTTGAAGAAGACCCCTTGCTCAACGAGACGCAGGAAAAAAAGGTCGAAATTCTCAAAACAAGGCCCTCGTTCTGGGGCCTCCCTCTGAGCTAGCCGTTTTACTCTCTGCACGAGAAGAGGAAAAACGGAGTGAGGCCTTCATTGGCCTCTCTGAGACCGCACCTGAGCCCGGGCCATCATCCACGAAAAAGAGGAAGGATGACAAAGCCCAAAAGGAGGAACAGAAATCCTTTTCTTCCATTCAAGACACTAATACGAAAAAGAGGAGTTCAAGCATCATTGACAATCTGGATCCACGGAGTCCAGAGGATGATGACGACAATGGAGTACAAGAAAGCCTGGCACATTGGCTTTTTAAGACTCCGGATGACGATACATGTGATAATAATGCCATGGAAGAGATTCACACGAAGTGCCAAGTATGTAATTTTAATAATAAAAAATTACGAGAGGTAGACCGATAGTGGATTTTAAGGGACGACATATTAACGATAGTTTTCTCCCCCCCCCCTCCTCCAAACCGATATCATATTAATCGGCACATAATTTCTCCACCAACCAATTATTTATAAAAAAACTTCTGCATTGTGAATCATTTATTAAAAGTAAACTATAGAGACCAGATAATATAAAAGAAATAACTATATAGAACACCTTGTTTTCATGTGCTGCAACATAAAATGATCGCAGTGTTGTATGAAGCAACCATTTACCAAGAAACAGCAGAGCTGCGACTACCGAATGTAAATCGAAATTTAGAGCTGGAAGTGTTACCTGGTGTGAAGAAGTTGAACTTTGCTAAATAAATAAACTACTCCGGAGCTGAAAGCGCATTTAATATCGGACAACGTATAACAAAGACAGCTAAGGAAATAATTTGTTTGCTGTTGCCTTCCACATCCTTCAAAATCCGAGTGCATATATGATTTATATAAAAATAACACGTATTAAATTTCAAATAATCTCTAAAAAAATTATAAGAAATTATTTACTTAATTGTCTTTTGTTATAAATTGTCCGATACCAAATACATATGAAGAAGTCACAGAGCAGATACATAAATAAATTTCTCTTTTTTTTCTTATCTACCGCACCTATCGATATTTGGTAGATATATAATACATAAAATCTACCGAATACCGAATCGGCGGTACCGAATCCCAGCACTGAGAAATAGCGCCTGCCATTACTACTATGACCCCTGCAAAAGAAAATAAGCTTTTCCCCGTCTATTTAATTATATATATATTTATTTTTCAAATATATATTTACTTATGATTAAGGACCCTGAAATGTAATCGACAATATCTTTCAAATCATTTTTCATACCGTAATATGTACTATCAGCACTGATATATTGGTGAACCTTTAATTTCTACATCCCCGAACCTGAATTGTTTTTTATGTTAAAAAATATACAATTGACAAATTACAAAGAAATGTGCAAGGTTACGTATAGACCTATATTGATAATGGGGAAAATTGATTATTGGTGGATATAATAGGATAAAAGTTATCGTGTAACGTGTAAGTAAAAAAGTTGCGCATTGGGGAATGATCGTAGTAACTTAAATTTCATTATCAGGCAAAACTTTTAAATTATTTACTATTTATAATTCATCTTGAAATACTTAAGTTAGATAATTCAAATATTTGTTTTTAAACATTTTGCTGTCCTTTGTTGCGATTGGAACAAGGCTTTTTTCAAGTATCTAGAATCATTTCATCTCCCAAAGGACCCCTTTGCAGGTTGATTGTTCGATCGTATTATTTGTCTCCTATGATATCCGACCATGAGCATCGTAAAAACGATAATAGCCTAAACTGAGCATTTGTTGTAGTCACCCTTAAGAAAAGTGTTTGGGGCTTTTAATTGACCACTAAAATACGTCACATAAATAATTACTTACTCAAGAAGACACTTTCTCAAGGGAAATTACATTTTAATTAATTTAATAAAATGTCCTGCCAACTGTTTTCCTTCATCTTATTGGCATTTATATTTGATTTCAAGCATTAAAAGAACGTTGGCATGTATTAATTTAGATCATCGTAATTTTCAGAATCTCATCCACGACTGTATTTCGCCTCTTCTCTCTCGTCTCTCCAGTGAGGAATACATTCAAATAAATAGTAAGTTATCAATTAGTTACGTAATAAATAAACTACTACAGGAAACGACTGGGACCCGGTCCGGGACTTAAATTTTTCAAGCCAGGCCGGGACTTCAGTATATTTTCGTTCCTTCGTCATTCTGAAAGTGACGACGTTTTTTAGAAAATAAATTTTCCTAAAATTTAAAAAAAACATTTTCTAAAAAATTGATGACTTTTTTAAAAAACATTTCCTTTTTTAGAAAGAATTTTTTAAATTTTAAGAATTTTTTGTAAAAAACCTCATCACTTACAGAATGACGAAGTCCCGGCCAGGTGATTTTTCTAGACACTGTGTCGGGACGTTAAAAAAATATATATATATATATATATATATATATATATATATATATAGTATATATATAGATGCTAATTTTTTAAAGAAGCATACAAATATAGTCATTATACATTTTATTCAACTAGCTATAAACGACACAAAACCAAAAAACAACTTGCCATAAGCAATAAACGATAGCAATCAAAATCATTTTTGACCTATTTGTATCCTTCATCATTTTGAGGAACACCGATAAGTGACGAGCAATAGATCTTTAAAACTATATTTAAACATGAATGCCCTAAAGAGAAAGCCATCAGAATACAACACCACAGCCACGTGCTTTTCATGCAGAATGCTCAGTTGTATAACACTGCTCAGCTGAAGCCTTAAGGGCCACAAATTGAATATAGTTTTCCCATTGAGTCGTAGCTTTTATTTAAAAACAAAAGACAGCCAAAACATTAAAGGCTTCTTATTTAATAAATTCTAAAAATTTGTTCATAATATATATATACATAATGGGAAGCGTCTGCTCAACGACCCAAAAGTTATGTAGTAGACTTTTTTTTAGCCATTCGATCGCCTCTAATATTATCATCAATAATGCTATTTTCAAACAATTTGCTGCAAATGTAGGTATGATTGCAAGGATTTTAAATTTGTATTTAGTTTTATATACATCCACAATTGAACGAGATATTCATATTTTGAAATAGTCATTTTTGGGGTATTTTCCATAAAAAGACAATTTTAAAACTTGCATATCTCGTTTAATTTTGGAAGTACATAAAACATAAGAACTAATTTGAAATCCTTGCAATCAAATCTACATTTTGCAGCAAATTGTTTGAAAATAGCATTATTAATGAGGACATTAGAGGCGATCGAATGGCGAAAAAAAAAAAATACTACAGAAGTGTACTAAATAACTTTTGGGCCGTTGAGCGGAGCACTTCCCATTATTCGATTTCGTTCAAACCTTCACAAAATGATCTCTATACACTAAAGTAATATCCTAGGGGGAGCCCGACTCTCAAATCCCGAAAAACATGAAATAAGAATCACCCTTATATATATATATATATATACCTATATAATGTATATATACATACATTTGTAGTATTTAAATGCTAAATACACAGTTGACTTTATACTTTTTTTTCCATAAATATATAAAAAGAAGCCTATGTTTGTACAACAATATGCAAAGCATTTACTTTTGTAAACATTCTGACAGGTCATTGACACACTTAAAATACGGATGAGCGTAAGAGTTGTTCAAAATGGCATGGGCATATACGTGCCGCTGTGAGACTAGAGAGAAAGAGAGCCAAAGAAGAGGAACAGAAGCGTTTGTTCCAGGAGTGGCTAAAGCAGACCCAGGGAAACGCCTCCAAGGGAAACGGGGCACCCGAGGCAACAGCAGACCCCGCAAAAACACCTAACTCACCCTACCAACAGACTGGACGACATCAACACCTGAAGAACTAATGTAACGTTGGAAGGGCTACTATGAGGAACTCGGACTTCAATTGCAATCGACAGGTCCAACTTTTCGATCTAAGGGAGTTTTCAATGGGGAAAACTGTACCTCCACCATTGATCACGTATACCTTCGAGGAATTACAAACATTCACGTAAAAGTACTTGATGACGCTCTCTCTGACCATGCGCCGCTTCTTGCAACGATCTCGTCCGAAAGAGCTCCTAAGCGGATTGTAAAAGAAACAAGGGAGGAACGCAAACTGTCCACACTCGACGTACCTGCACTAGAGCTTTTCCTTCTCAATTGGGACTGGCAGCCCCTCTTTGACTCATCCAACGTAAATGACATCAATTTTCACATAAAAACAGCCATCACAGCTGCCTTGGATGTTGCTGCTCCTCTTCGAAGATACACCACTCCAAACGCAAATGTTAGGCTTCAGCCGTATACTCGAGCAGTCATGCGAGAACAGGACAAGGCGAAGAGTCTAGGGAAAAAGTGCTACAAGGCCCTAAGGAACAAAGCACTGAGTCTAGTTAGACGTGACCATGTTTCTTTTAATCTATCTCGAATCAAAAAGGGTGGGCAGACAGCAGCATGGAAAATCACAAATGAAGCCATGGGCAAAGGAAACGACGGCGTTCTGCCTTTTCTTGAAGGCTGTAGAACCGACACAGACTCTGCTACATGTGCAATCAGTTCTACATCGATAAAGTTGACCAACTGCGTTGCGATCTATGTCCTGATTCCCAAAATGCAAGCTCTACGGCGAATTTGGATTTCACAATATAGGCACTGCTGCTGTGAAGAGGGCACTAAAATCCCTCGCCCCTAAGCACTCTGCCGGCATTGACAAAATTCCTATCGTCGTATATCAGTCAGCCTGGACAGCATTAGCCCTTCCAATCGTTCACCTCATTAACACAATCATTACTTCTCAGATATGGCCAGACGAGTGGAGAACGGCAATCATAATCCCAGTACTGAAAAAGGGCAAGCCGCGGAAAGAACCCTCTAGCTATAGACCTGTCTCACTCCTTTGAGCCATCTCAAAATTGACCAAGCGGGTACTTTATAATCAACTCGTGACCTACGTCGAAGCTTCTTGTAAGCTCCCACAGGAACAACACGGCTTCCGAACTGGATGCAGTGTCGACACTGCCCTTGCAACTCTACTGTCCAACGCTGCTAAGGCTTGTGATCGTAAATTAAAGGTATGCATTGGTGCCTTCAATTTTCTGCTTTTGGAAGCAGATATACTTCTGGCCAAGCTCCAATGGATGGCATGGCCCACCAAACAGCTGATGCTCAGCTACCTAACAGGAGAGTGACAGCAGGTGAATTGGAACGGCCAACGGTCCAATTTCCTGAACATAAAGTACGGCGTCAGACAGGGTTCTGTGCTTGGCCCCCTACTTTTCATTCTTCTCACGGCTGACCTACCTGATTACCTGAGAGTAACTGTCAATCCAGAAGCTCAACTTGAGGTACTGCTATATGCCGACGATACTTCTATTGTCATCTCGGCTCCATTCTGGGACAGGTTGACTTCGCTATGGGCTCGGCATCGAAGGCCTTGGAGGCGTACTCTAATATCAATGGACTACACCTAAACGTTGGGAAAATCCAAACGTTACGTCTGGGTGCTCCAGACACTCGTTCGACCGCTACACTCGACCTTCTGGGGGTAACTATTAGCGGGAACCTAACATTTGGACCCCACCACGAAAAAATTATTCAGAATGTCAGGAAACGAATCGGAGTCATCCGCCGGCTCTGCACTACGGTATCGCGAGGGCCACTGCTGACCGAGATAGCTAGAGCCATAGTTATCGGGAAACTTCAGACGTCTGCTTGGGTGACTAGAAGTGCAAAATTCTCGTCTGCTGCTGAACCCTCTCACACCCCTACAATGGCAAAGACTAGCTCAGATGCACAACTTGCCATCAACGATCTCGCACGTATCTTGCTGGGAGTTCAAAGAGCAGATCGGTTGCGTGTGGTTGACCTTCTCGACAGGTCACATCTTCCATCCGTAAATGAGATCTTAGTGAAGCAGGCTGCCATATCCGCTTGGAAGGCTATGAATGTGGACAGTTGTCCCTTAGCGAGGATTCTCGAGGGCTTCGATGAGCGCACCCGTAGTGCTACAATATGCCTCAAAAAACCCGTTTCTACCAACTGTGTCGCTGCTGTTAACCTTTCAAAGGCCTGGAGCTTGTCACAGCCATTAAGAGAGGCATGCACCTTATCAAGTGCTCGGAGGGTAGCAAAGACAATGGCAGAGTTGTCTAGATCCTTATAGCTCCTTAAGTTTAATGTATTTATGAAAATAGAAATTTTTTTATTTCTATATATATTTTTTTTGATATTTTTCTTTAATTAATATTTTATTATTATTATTATTGTATAATTATTTGTTTGTATATAAAGATACATGTTTTTTATTAGTAGCCATGAAGGCTAGGGCTATAGTAGTTCTGTAATAAATCATACAACAACAACAACTTAGCTACATAATATATATACAAATATAATATTTTTGCATCGCATTACTCTAGTTTTAGGAATCATAAATGCATAGCTATGTAATATGTTGCTAACATCATAACTTTATAAATTGATTTGCCATTAAATCAATTCTACATTTTCTTTTCTTCGAACATTTCTTTATTAGGTCACATAATTATTTAATATTGAATTGCTTGAATATTGAATCTGAAAAGGGACTACTACATCCTGCTTTTAAATTGTAAAGATTCCAATAGGTACATATTTTTTTTATAACTGGTACTTATCATTTGTCTGTATCATAGGCCTATAAGCCTTTGATGGCCTGCAATACTACAAAAAAGCACGATTAAAAAAGAAAATGACTTTAGTAACATGCATCTTTTTCAATTTTCCATTAAAAGTTTAAAAAAAATATGATCTTATAAACAATGATGTAATGATACGTGTTTTTGTAATTATGACTAAAATATCAGTTATCAATAAAAATTCCCAATTCATCTGCGACGTCATAAACATGGGCCGGAGATTTGATAAAGTTTATTCCTTCAAATTTTCTCGAATACCTTAAACTCATCAAATCGACAATAAGACGACATCAACGTTTTATATTGAATAAGAAATAATTTTAATATAGTCATTAATAAATAAGTTTAATATAGTCATTAATAATAAGTTTTATATAGTCATTAATAAATATGGTTTTATCTATAGACAGTAATTTTGAATTATAATGCTTATTTATGTTTGTTTTTAACGTAACTGTCTTAGATTGTGTTTATTTTATCTCCTACTTTCTAGTGTATCTATTTTTTTACAGTGTATAATTTAGCTATAAATAAATATCTTAACCAATATATAATATATATATATATATAAATATATATATATATATATATATATATTTATTATCGTTTAAAATACGAAATATAATTTTAATGATAGATTTATTTTAAAAAGTATGAAGGAAAATATTTTTTTATATTGAAGTGAAAATGATTTTTCCCCTCTTCACGAAATATAATGGATTCTTGTAAGCTATAATAATAAATATACCAAAATTTATATTGTTCATGTTGAGGATACACATTGTATAACTTTAACTTTTTAATTATTGATTTTTATAAGTTTGGCTTAAAATAAAAAACTTAAAAAACACTTTTAAGGATATATAAAGTACATTAAAGAGGACTTGTTGATATAGTTGACATGGATAATATTGACGTTACATATTTCTTGAATCATCACTTAAGAGGTTGAGTTGTCACTCAAAAGTTCCGATTATTTGTATGCCCTTTCATCCAATTGATTTTAAATGAATTTGTAATATTTTAGAAGATGTAAAGAATGAATTCGAGTAAAATTATTTATTTATTAAGGCAAGGGATTACTTTACACTGACATGACATAGAAAGAGGAAAAATACTGTCCATTAGATAACATAGCGACATCTTTCTTGCATCTCTTTGATTATACGAGTATCAAATTAATCACAAACCTCTTCCTTTTTTCTACTATTAATAAGCTTTTGGTGTTATTGTTACTGCATTATATTAAACAGCTTAAGTTCTTCTATTCTGAAGAAGGAACTTTGATACAGAGTTCCCACCTGTGTCCGAGTACTTATTCCACAGGACTCGTGGACGAGAGAAACAAAACTGTCCTTTTTTAAATTAGTGATAATATTTTAAAGAAATCAACCAAAAGCTGATGATGTTTTTGGTATTATGTTATATTAAACAGCTTGAGTTCTTCTATTTTTCAAGAATAGAAAAACTCAAGCTATTCTATCAATAGCTTATTGATTATAGAAAACAGGGAGAGGTTTGTGATAATTTGATACTAAAGCGTGTGAGATGTTATCATTTTGAAAAAATCATTCATGTTATCACCAGGGCTCTTAGAATTTGGATAAAAATCAATGTCCTATATGCCCATAAATATGCGGGGGAAATTGACTAAATATACGAAAAAATATGCGAAAAAGGTTAAATAAGCAACAAAAAGCCTTAATATGTGGAAAAATAATGTTTGTTCTAAATTTAAAAAAAATTATGTCATGTAATCATTGCTCCACTGAAGAATGAGCATATCTTTTACATGTCTCGCTGTCAAACTGGTTCGCAGGTCAGACAAAAGAGACTTTAGTTTGGAGAAGACCCTTTCGCAGTCCACAGTGGTAATTGAAGCGCACGAGAAGAGGAACGGCAATTTGGGATCATCTTTGAGCTTCAATGTCTCTCTCTTCAGAATTCTAGAGTAGAATTTAATTTTCGAAGTCAGGGTTCTTCTCAAGGACACTGTTCACTTGCTGGCAAAGGGCTCTAGGTTCTTTAGCAAGCCAATCGTCAAGAGAGCCTGGAGATGGACCTCTGAACCAATATCTGTGTCCTTTTTGTCCTTTTGCATCTTGAGTTTATTTTTGTGGGCCTTGGTTTCAGTGTGCTGAGATACTGTGCAAGGCCCACAAACAAGAAAGGGAAAGAAAAAAAAAGAAAGGAGAAGTGAGGCAAAATACTCTCTCCCTTCTTTTTTTCTTTATCTTTCTATCCAGGTAACCAAACAGCAGTTACCAAATGGTAATTGTATTCTCATATCAAAGGATCATTTTTTTGGGAGAGTACGTGCAAAAATGTATTTGCTTATATCTCTTAAAGTATAGCGATTTTTAGAACACCAAACATATCAAATGAAAGCTTGGTACACCAGCTTTAATATTTTGGTATACTAAATCATGTCAATTTAATAAGTAGAGAGTTATATGTACATTTAAAAAAAGCATATCTCGCGTACAAAATGACGCATATAATGGATTATAAATGCGTCAGAGACAAAGTAAAATTTTGAGAGGATACCTTGACGCAAATCTAAGAAACACATTATTATTATTTTTTTTTTCATAATCGATTTCTATAGGTCAATACAGGCTCTGAATCATATGATGTAAACTCAGATTGTACTGAATTCTGAATTGATAGAATGCAACCAAGGTCATTTTTGGATTTATCATTCAAAGGTGTACTAAACTTAAAAATACTATTTTACTCTGAAGCGAACAAGTCATCTTCTACAGGCGAGTGAAGTTAATTGATACAAAAAAGCTATGAAATATGCTATCATTACACACTTAATTTTTACCTCCGCCGAAGGAGGTATTGTTTTCACTGGCGTTTGTTGGTTGTTAGTTTGTTGGTTTGTTGTTTGTCAGCAGGATAACTCAAAAAGTACTGAAACGGATTGGATGAAATTTTGTGGAGTTGTTGGAAATGCCAAAAGCCAGAAGTGATTAAATTTTGGCATTTTGAGTGCAGAATTAAGGCGCCAAATGAGCTAAATACTACTAAATTTTCCAAGTTAGCCTACTTGCCAATAGATGTCGCTGTGATGTGAAATTGGGTGCCGGAGCGTCTTCCTCTCGGAATTTCCGTCTAGGGGAACCCTCCCCCGTCCCTCTACGCCTCCCCAGTCGTGAAAAATCCGCCTCGGAAGGCTCATAAGGACCCCGTGACGGCGGAGGTTTGCACTCTCTGAGTGCCTCTAGTTTTCTTTGTTTTTACTGAAAACTTTGTTTATTAAAAAACATCAACATACGTTTAGGAGTAAATTTATATTCCTTTAAATTAATAATTATTATTGAAGTCTGTAACGTCCACCATTTAGAAGAAATTTGCGGAAAACTATATTTTACTAAATTTTTAAAACTTTGACCTCGTTGCGCGACTCGTAATGTGAACCGATTTTGTTCAAACTTTGTATGTCGTCTTCTTTTATCACCAAGAAACAGAAAATCCACAATGTTGCTAACATTTCAAACATTTGAAAATAAGAACAGCCCTAATATATATGTATATATATATCCTCAAAATTTGTTCAAAATATGCGATAAATATGCAGAAAAAGGCCAAATATGCGTCATATGCGTTTAAATGTCGTTTATGCCCAGAAAGAATATTTACCAGATTCCTACAGCCCTGGTTATCACTTTGAACTCATGATATAGACTAACTTTATTAACGCATTACATTTAAAGTATTACAAAGGATATTTACTGGATCATCCGACTGAGGGAGGGAGAGAGGTTAGCAACCGCCACATACTATAATAAAATAGATGCCAGAGAGATATCTCCTTGTTTTCTAATCGACAGCTGTTTTTCTCTTTATATTTATGTTGGGTATAAAGCATAGGGATAAAAATACATAGATGGCTTATTGGACTCTTCAGAGGAATACGTTTTGTCTAACAAATCTTTCTATATCTATGACAACTTAGGTGTATAAATTACTTTGTTTATATTGGACACAGAATACCCCTGAACGATGCTTCTCTGCTATTGAAGAGAATAAGCTCTCATATCTTTATATCTCTATGTTATAAAGTAATTCTTAGCCTAGTTACCTCCGCCGAAGGAGTATGGTTTTCACTGGCGTTTGTGGTTGTTATTTGTTGGTTTGTCAGCAGGATAACTCAAAAGTACTGAACGGATTTGGATGAAATTTTGTGGAGTTGTTGGAAGTGCCAAAAGGAATAAGTGATTAATTTTGGCATCTCTGAGTGCCGAATTAAGGCGCCAAATGAGCTAAATACTACTAAACTTTCAAGTTAGCCTACTCTGCCAATAGATGTCGATGTGCTGTGAATTGGGTGCCGGGAGCGTCTTCTCTCGAAATTTCCGTCTAGGGGAACCCTCCCCCGTCTCTCTACGCCTCCCCAGTCGTGAAAAATCCGCCTCGGAAGGCTCATGACGGCGGAGGTTTGCACTCTCTGAGTGTATATATGCCTTAGTTCCTTATTACACCGTTTCCAGTATTATGGCAGCCTTAAGTAGTCGTCCATTTGTAATAGAAGATCGTAATTTGTAACAAATTAGGTGTATATTATACTCATGTTTTGCCAAAAAAATTGCAGTTTAAAATTAATAAATACTCTTGGGAGGAGCAAAGAGAAGATAATGACTACCTCTAAGAGAATCAAATTTTTATATACAGTTTATTACCTCCGCCGAAGGAGGTATTGTTTTCACTGGCGTTGGTTTGTTGGTTTGTTTGTCAGCAGGATAACTCAAAAGTACGGAACAGATTCAGATGAAACTTAGTGGAGTTGTTAGAAGTGCCAAAAGGAACAAGTGATTAAATTTTGGCATCTCTGAGTGCAGAATAAGATGCAAAATGAGCTAAATACTAATAAATATTTCAAGTTAGCCTACTCTGCCAATAGATGTCGCTGTGCTGATAAATCGGGTACCGGGAGCGTCTTCCTCTCGGAATTTCCGTCTAGGGAACCCTCCCCCGTCCCTCTACGCCGCCCCAGTCGTGAAAAATCCGCCTCGGAAGGCTCATAAGGACCCCGTGACGGCGAGGTTTGCACTCTCTGAGTGTATATATGCCTCTAGTTTTATATAAATTCTGAAGCACCAAAATCCCCATATCAGGAGATTACTATCAATTTTGAGATTTATTTTCTAACAAATATATATTGATATTTTTAAATGCTCTTAAGTATGTGAAGAGTTCTAAAATTCATAGAATTAATTAAATAAAAAAGAACCGCAACTGCCCTCCCCATCATTACCTCCGCCGAAGGAGGTATGTTTTCACTGGCGTTAGTTGGTTGGTTTGTTTGTCAGCAGGATAACTCAAAAAGTGCGGAACGGATTCGGATGAAACTTTGTCGAGTTGTTGGAAATGCCAAAAGGAACAAGTGATTAAATTTTGGCATCTCTGAGTGCTTCCTTAAGATGCAAAATGAGCTAAATACTAATAAATATTTCAAGTTAGCCTACTCTGCCAATAGATGTCGCTGTGCTGTGCTCTCCTCTTTGATGACGTCAGTTTCTTTTTCTTTCCATGTACCTCTAGAGTGTAAACAATA
Source organism: Caligus rogercresseyi (assembly GCA_013387185.1). Lineage (NCBI taxonomy): Eukaryota > Metazoa > Arthropoda > Copepoda > Siphonostomatoida > Caligidae > Caligus > Caligus rogercresseyi. The sequence goes on from CP045894.1 coordinate 3,616,679, forward strand.
AAGGAGCAGTATGTAGAGTTAAAGGGACAGTGCGTAGAGGGTTGGAAATGACAAAAAGACCAAGTGATTCATTTGGTGGGGATCGGCGGAGGTTTGCACTCTCTGAGTCCTCTAGTTTGATATTATATTTTAATCAGTGTTTATTAATGGCGTGTTGTGTTTTATTGATTGTAATAATAGAGATATGAAAATATAGAGAGCTGATTTTCTTCAATAGCAGAGGAACATCGTTAGCTGTATTCTGTGTGTCCAAAAAAATTAACAAATTAATTTGTACTACGTCATCGTAACTGATCATAGAGATAGATTCTATTTATATGCTCAGCTTACGATGACGTAGTACAAATTACTTTGTTTATACTGTACACAAAGATACAGATGAAGAGAATAAGATGTCTATATCTTTTTATATCTATGATTGTAATGCATGGTTTGGAGTAGAGAAATAATGTATTGAGTGAAAAAAAAGTTGGGAAAAAAGAAAATTTATGATAATTATATATATAAATTTGTCAAAATGTATTATATTGAAAGTCCTAAAAGAGAAAATGTATTTGTTTGTGTTTATATCGCTGTGAATTGTTTTTGTGTATTTTGGAGTAGAAGAAAAAAAGAAAAAATGGAGAAAAATAGAAAAAGTCGGGGTAAAAAAAGTTCAGAAAAAATATAAATTAATTATAATCAAATGTATAAATTTGTTAGAATTAATTATATTTCATCCCTAAAAGCGAGAATGTACATATTTGTGTTTATGTCGCTTGAAGAATATTTTTTTAAAATTTTAATTTTTTTGTATATGTAACAAAACATACACAATCTTACATCATATATTTTTGCAGATAATATATGAAAATATTAAATCTTTTTGATTAATATTTACAACATTTTAACATGTTTATTTTTGCAACTTTTTAATATCTTTATTTTTACAACTTTTTTTGATATATGTATTTATTTTTACAAACTTTTAATTAAAATATGCTGACAACTTTCACTGATTTATATATATATTTTTAAATATTTTAATTTTCAATATGGTGTGCGAGCTTCATGATTTATTTTTATACCTTATTTATTATATTTTGCCTAACTTTTCAGGCGAAAAACAAAGTTTTTTTCATAATATTTAACATTAAAAGATGATTTATATAATACCATATTATATGTTTATGCATAAAATTAAAATCCTTTTCAAATGTACTTGGTTCTATCGAAGATATCATTGACATTCTTATCGTTGGATCAAACTTTCCCACAACGTGAGGATTGCTAATAGTTATCTTCATAAATTTGATAGGTTTATTAATTAAACATGTTTGCAGCTTTTGACAATTTTCTTAATATAATAATTGATATACCTAAAAAAGCCCGGATATTTTCTATAGGAAAAAATGGAAAGGTTAAAAAAAGGTGAAGCCTTAAAATTAGTTAAGTCAACTGAGTATCCGGCACGAAAAACATGTGATTCTACTTTATTAATATTTGTCAACAGCCACGTGTTAAATAACACCATATTTTATAATATCAACGGTGTTTCTTTGCACGTGCTCCTTTCCTTTATTGATTTTAAAAGTCCTCTTTATCTTCCGCTATATCTGCTTCATCTGGTCTTATATACCTCGTTTATTTTTTATATGTATATTCTTTGCCGCATATGAAACAATATTTTTTTAATATATAGTCAAACTTTTACTTTCAATACTAATATTATTCTTTATATATATATATATACTTTCCATAGACTATTAGTATTGTACTTTTTAAAATCCTATTTGATGGGAAATAATTTCTTTCTAAAAAGTCACTTTTATTCAGAATGACGAACGTCAAACGAATGATAACTTTGGCGAACGAGTTTTTCGCGAACAAGTCATATATATATATTCCAAACATATGTTTGATACACATCACATGACATATTCAATGTACAAAGAAACAGAGCAAACCCGATTTTTACATAACAATTGACTTTTCATCACCGGAAAAAACTAAGTTATTTGAAAAAAGTTTTTAAATAAGATAAATTTGTATATTCATTGGTCCTTTTTTATTTCGTATTTGTTTTTATAGCGAGTTGTAATATTTAAAAACGATATTCATTTTTTATGAGCGTTACTTTAAGTTCATATCAATAATTGAATACAAAAATATATAAAAACACATCAACATATCTTTAACAGTTGGTACACATTTAACAAAATAAACATTCATTTTTTCCTTTAATATCATGATATTTTTTCATATTATTTATAGGATGTATAATGATTTTAATGTAGAACCAGTAGAAGGAAGAATTGGAGTTTTTAAGGATGGATTTCTTATCTCTGGATTGATGTGTTTACACCTCTAGAGTTTAGTCATGCTTTATTTCAAAATTTGAAATACTAACTGTTTTTTATCCTTCGTTTCTTTCAACCAATCACATTAGAGAAAAATGTATCTGTTTATTATCCTTTTCTATTTCGCTCTCTGTCATTGAATATTTTACCGAAATTTGTTGATTTGTAATGAATAAGAACACTTTTTAGCAAAGCACACCTGATGTCGAGGTTGCGAGATATAAAAATAGTGTTGAAAGTGCATGGCTACCACAAGAAGTAGAAAAAAAGGAACTTGCATAAAATATGGGTGCCATTTATCGTCAGTTTATGATAATTCTATTGTACTTAGGCTTTATGCCTCACCAGAGAAGCTATAATCGCATATTTGGGCGCCTACGGCGCCCATATGTTCAATATTATATAAGTTTTTTCTTGTCAAATGAGTTACAAAAACAAACATTCCTCATAAAAAGTTTGAATTTGTACAAAGAATATGTTTTAAGTCACATGAGATGCTTTTTTCTTTTCTTTTTTCCTCTCTTTACCTTGAAAAGTAGGTAGTAAATCAGAAAAGGTGATTTTTCTGGTTCATTTCAGGTCCCATCACTTTGCAAATAGTTTTATTAGTTCCGCCTTGACCCAAGGATTCATAGGTACCTTCAAAGTTTAATTTGGCCATAAATATGGGAGAAGATAGCGTGCGGACATACAGACGGACGGACAGAGATTGGTGAATTATTATATAGATAGATAAGCGTGGTGTGGGAATTAAATTGTACGGCTTCCATGAGGTTTTTTTTTGTAGTTATAGAAATAATCCATTATAGTTTGTTGATATCTTTATATGCAAATATGCCTTTTTTAATAAAATATTTGTATATACCTACAAAAAAAGTCCTCATAATCCATAGGCATTTTTTGTACAATTTATAAAGTTTCCTTTACAGAAGTCATCCATAGTGGTTTGATATGAATGCCAAATGCAAACATTTAATCGTCTTAGTATTTAAATCATTTTATATTAATGGTGAAGCTTGCCTCAAGATGCTTGAGAAGGATTATAGCAAATTGAGCATATGTTTAATGTTAGCAAATACATAGCATATTACAGCTTTGTTGCTCTATATATTTTATATATCATTAAACTGACTTTGCAGTGAGTATTATAGTCTTAAGAGGATAAAGATTTGTTTCCAGGCAACACTAGTTGGGTTTCTTTTAAAGTGATTTAGATTAAAATATTAATAGTATAACAGAACAACCAAATAGATCATTTTTGAAATAGCTCCCTTGCTTTTTATAAAGTAAAAGATAAAATAAGAATCCAGCACAAGTTTGTTCTTTGGCCATTTCAAAATATTGATTTTTAATTTCGAATAAGTATATGTAGCAATTCCATACCATAGAGAGCTTATTGGATTCTTAAGAGAAATACGTCGTATTGCCCACTATAAACAAATATTTCTATCTCTATGATCAACTTACGATGACGTAGTACAATTTACTTTTTTTATATTGGGCACAGGCGACAGCTGAACCATGCTTCTCTCCTATTGAAGGGAATAAGCTCTCTATATCTCTATGTTCCCCTCCTACACGTATTTATTCTTGGCCGGTTGATAAGATATCCCTTGTCGGTGTCCACTCTGACCTTATATGATAATGAAGAGACCCTTTGGCTTCTTAGACGAATAGCTCTGACATGTCCAAAATTGGGGCTAACGCTAGCGGAAAGCCTACACTGATCGTGGAGCAACTCAGATATGCTTATTCCGGCCAACTAAGCCTAAATCCTGGTTCCGATGTCTAGAAGCGCAATTCAACCTCTACAGATTAACAATTATTAATTAATTATAGTCTTCAGGATTGGACAAAAAAGTTTGGATATCTTCGACGATGATTTTTTAGTATGGAGCGACTGAGAATCCTTATACTGATCTCAAAGCTAGGATCCAGGATGAGCATGCAATTTAATTGAGCTCTTTCAAATCATCGAAGCTCCTGATACTGGTACTCTGTTAATGAAGTTGTGAGCTGTTGTGTTGGAAACCCTTGGATAAGAATATAATATTAGTATGCCATATTGCAGAATGGTCGAAAACTAAGTTGCACGGGAGGAACGAATGTTGAAGAAAGATACGTGTGAGAAGGTCATGACCTGAAGGCTACTTTATTGTCATAGTATAAGAAAGAAGGAAATATACACACGGAAATTTAAAAGAGTGAAGCAGAGTAGACATGACGTCAGGGTTTAAGATGAAATTTATATTATTAAGAACGATGATAAGGCCATAGAGAAAATAAATGTCACGTATGGTAGCGCTGAATATCGGTGTATTTGTTAGCTCTTTATTATTTAGAGAAAGACAGCAACAAAAAGAGATTTCATATTTTTTAGTCATGAAGTACGGAGAGCTTGTGGCGTCACTCCATATTTCATAATAAAAATATGAGGTCTCACCTCATTGATAAATCAATAACACACCTTCGTTCATTTCTTTCTTTGGCTAGGGATTACTTTGTATTCGTCATGAAATAGAAAAACAGCTGTCCATTAAAACATAGAGACATCTTTTTTGCATATTTCTGGCATCTGTTTGGTTATAGTATCACATTAATCACAAACTTCTCCTTTTTCTAATATTAATACGCTGTTGATATTATTATTTTTGCGTTGTCATAAATACTTGAGTCTTTCTATTCTTGAAGAGGAACCCCCTGACATGAAGAATAGAAGAACTCAAGTTGTTAATTATAATGCAATAATAAAAAGAACAATAGCTTTTGGTTTATATCTTTAAAATGTTATTAATAAATTTGAAAAAGGGAGAGTTTTGTTCCTCTCGTCCGCGAGTCCTGTGGAATAAGTAGTAACTTCGAACACAGAAGAGAACTCCGTATCAAAGTTCCTCCTCCAGAATTGAAGAACTTAGTTGCTTAATATAATGCAATAAAAACGCACTAACAGCTGATTAATAATAATAAAAAGGAAGAGGTTTGTGATTAATTTGATACTATAATCACAGAGATGCCAGAGATATGCAAGAAAGATGTCTTTATGTTATCTAATGGACAGCATTTTTATCGCTTTCTATGTCATGTTGGTTATAAAGTAGTCCTTCTTTATTATCAAAACACCTTTTTTTAAACCATACATGGGAATGAATAAGAAAAAAAATGATGGCTTTTAACATGATTGGTTTAAAAATTTTGTGCTATAAAGTATCACTTCACTCGTGGCTGTTGGCATGAGGTGCCAATTCGTAGATGTGTGTGAAAATAAAGGATTTAACTTTGTATTTAATAATAATAAATAATTGATTTTCTTTAAAATAGCCCATAAAGAGATTGATTGCTGAAGCAAACTTCATTAAATAATTGGTTATTCGATGCAAATTTATTGTCTATGTGATATATGCTGTTGCGACGTGTAATCATTCAATTATGATAGATAGTTTATGACGTAGAATTAAAAGCTTATTGGACTAAAATAATAATTTTATTTGCAAAGAATGTCAAATCTGACAAAAAAATGAAATTAATTATGTTTTTTAATGATTTAACATAATTTGCACTTTCAGTAGAATAAAAGTGTCCTTATTGATAAATAATGTGACTCTGACCAAGCACAATTTTTTTTTGTTTCATGCA